>CAKNYM010046939.1:40865-53790 GCA_932195095.1 Andricus curvator | reverse complement strand
TGTTCTTGCTGCTCTAGAGGTCTACAAAAGGGACACGTTATCTGAATACACGCGCTCATTTTATCAAAGTCTAAACAAAGAATATAAAAAACTTTTAAAATTGAAAAAATTGCGTTTCAAAACAAAACAGTAGAATCACTAGCAGATGCTCGTAGCTCTTCCGATTTCTGGAGCATTATCAACAGTTTTCGGTGAAAAACCCCTTATCGGAATAACATTAATATAAAAACTTGGTTTCTACATCTCAAGAAAATGTACCCCATTATTATTATGGATGTGCGTCAATTTCCCAACATTCCCAACCCAATTCTTGACTCTCACATAACCGCGTTAGAAATCAAAAAGAGCATAGCACAAAGATGATTAACATTATACGTAATTTCTATAAATATACATCTGTCTGCATCAGGGCCGGCAGTGACACGACATCTTCTGTCAAGGTCACTCGAGGCGTCATGCCTCATGTTCCCTTCAATTCATACTCTTTATAAGTCACTTTAGCGATTTTCTCTTAAACCAAGGATGCAGAGGCCTTTCCATCAATAGCAAAACAAAAGTGCAAACGCTAGATTATGCAGATGATATTTTACTTCTCGCAAATACTCCAATAGAAATTAGTGAAAAATTAGAAGCCCTACGTTTGTACTGCGCGCAAAAAAGACTAACAGTGAATGTCGCCAAAACTAAAATCATGATCTTTCAAAAAAATTCTCCGAAGAAACCGAAATTCAAGTATTTCAAATTTGGAGAAGACAAAATTGAAGTTGTCAATGAATATAGATATTTGGGCCTCCCGATAACCAGCTCCGTATCATTCACCGCCGCCGCAAAAAAATTTGTAAGTTCTGCAAACACGGCTGTTGGAGCGACAATAAAAACTATTCACGATATGAAAGCAGACTCGTGGCCGACATACGATAAATTGTATCAAAGCCTTTGTCTAAGTACGCTGTTGTATGGATCGCAGATCTGGAGCGTCGGTCACCTGAACTACATCGAGAAAGTCCAGCTATCGTTTTTAAAAAAATTATTATTTCTTCCCAGCAATACTCCCAACTACGCCGTTCGATTGGATGTGGGAATGTTGCCCCTGTCCCACCGGGTCTTCTGTTTGATATTGTCTTGGCTAAATAAAATCTATTGCATTGAAAGTTCTCGGTAGCCAAGGCAATGTATTGAGAGACTTAAGGATTTATCTCAGCGACATCAATCAGATATTAAATATAATTGGTATCTACAAATTAAAACTTTTTTTGAAGACTGTGGAATGATCAATACATGGCAGTCTCTCTCGTTCAACGTCATTGGGACTGACGCGAACGATCTTCGGGAAAATCATAAGCTCTTTTTATATGATCGCGACCTACGATGCTGTGAGAAATCAAGAAGTCCCCTCGTTTCCGAACTGTGTGCATTCTGCAAACTCGGGTTAGACGACTCCTTACATATGCTTGTCATTTGTTCGGCTTATAATCACATTCGCAGGTAATTACTTTTTAATTAGTGACAATGAAGACCCCAGGAATGCCTGGTTAACTATCTTGTCATCTCACGACTCTAACACCGTTAAAAAATTTGTACAAATGCTTCATGAAATTTAAAAATTGCGTGCGCATGTCTTTTATACCAGCTCTATTTCTTAGAAGTTACGTTCCGCACATAATTGTTATATATAACTGTTATGTATGACTGTTTTAGTAATGTTTTTATTAATTTACTCTCGGATCTCCACTTGCATAGACCGATTGGTCACCAACAAGTGTTTTGATTTATTTATTTTTGTGTGTAACTTATATGAATTTTGTAACTGTGTTTCAATAAATCTACTACTACTACTACAATTTAATACCTAAGTGCTCATGATAATCAATAATCTGAGTTTTATCCAAAAACTGTCAACCTTGACATTAGTTTTTCAGATTGAAAAAGTTGTTTTTCACATTCACTTTATTTTTCCTATATTCGGCAGGTATTCATCTACATTATTTTTTTATTTTCCTTATTATTTTTAATTATATATATAATAATTATTAGTTTTGATGATATTAATAATTATCAATAATAAGGAAAAATGTAATTAATTAACTAATCATTAAATTAAGAAATCTTTGTATTAATTAAGTAATTGATTGATAATATTATAAATTATGTAAATAATAATTATGGCTGCGACTAGTCGTCTCGAAAAATTGTGGGAGTTGGGAAAGGGGATGGACTAGTCGACCCGAAAATTCGGGACTACTACCCAAGCTTAGGGAAAATATTTGATAACTCATCCCGAATTTCGGGATAACGCGAAACTTCGAATAATTATAATAATTATGAGTATAATAATTAATGATACATAATAGTGCATATTAATATTCGCTAAACTACACAAAAAATGCGTTTAGAGTTCAAATGATGCATTTTGAATGATAAATCGAGCCATTTACATTTTTCCGTGACCGAATCGCAACATACAAATCATATGTTTTTTCTTTTTATTTAGCTTATACGTAGTTCTTTCTTTTGAAATATTTGTTTGCATACAAATTACAAAAAAATTATCTACTTTAAACTAAAGGACAATTGTTCATTTACTAGAACATTTTTATTTTTGTTTTTAGTAAATGTCTAATTTATCATTTAACATGCATCATTTGAACTCTAAACAGACTTTTTCTCTGGAATTCAATCAATTTTACTATTTCAAATTTTAAGTGTTCAGAGTTCAAATGATGCATGTTGAATGGTAAATCCAACCATTCACTTTTTTCCATGACCGAATCGCAACATACGAATAAAATGTTCACCTTCGAAACTTGTGAAAACATGAACATAAATTAACTTTAAATGTATGACATTATCGCCAACGGCGATACCATGCTGAAAACACCAGTTCTCGTAAGATCACTGAATTTAAGCATTGTTGGGCGCGGTTAGTACTTGGATGGGTGACCCTTCAGGAAGAATGCGTGCTGTTGGCCGGTCGTGGGTGTGGTGGGCCCACATTGGTCGCAAGTATCCACCTAGAAACACTACCCGAATCGGGTAGTGAGGCAATGAACTTTCGAGTTCGAACTGCTGATCAATGTATGTATGTATGTATGACATAAAATCATTATTGTTATTATTTTGTAAAAGTATATTACATTAATTAGATGAAAATGAAAATAAAATCTTAAATAGCCATTTAATTTCTTTTAACACTCTATGTTTGGTTTCTTATAATCGCCTAAAACGTGTCAGGCCTTCAGAAGAATGAGTATTTTTCTCAATGCCTAAATAAACCAGGCACTTGGACGCCAGGCATAGATGTCCCAAATTCTTCGAAACGCCGGCAGTCGGCTGAATGCCTGAAACCTGCAAATGCCTACGGCATACACTGAAACCTGGAATGAAAAGCGGTTTCGGGCATGGCCTGCCCTGGCCTTGATCTTAAGTTCAGGGAATCCAAACGTAAACAGTCAAGGCCATGTGAACCATTTCCAAATGGAATACATAATATTATGCACCAGGTACGAGTGAGAATCAGCGCCCCGCCCCCTTTGTCGCTATGCTGCTGGTAGGCACGCATGGCTCAGCAAGCCTCTCTCGAACCAGCGGCTCCTCTTTCACGAAAAAACTGCGGGGCCATCAGTTCTAGGAATATCGTAAATCTAAGGTTTCTAATTCCTGGTTCCAGTGTATATATATTTAATTCTTGATAGGCAACTTCATAATGATTCATTATTATTATTATTATGTTGGCCAACCTTCCACCCACAGGCACTCATGGCTGGAGAGCCTTATAGGGATTCAACATTTATCCTGGAGAGCCAGTTTATAGGGTTTCAGAATTCATCCTGGGAAGCCCTATAGGTATCCAACATTCATATTGGAGAGCCCATTTATAGGGATCCATCTTTCTTACAAACGCTAGTTCCGATGACAACAACTGAGACCAACGATTTAGAATATTAATTTTATTTACATTAAACGGCGAGAGACAAACACAACATCACGCATGCACACTGTCATACACATATAAAAAAAGGTCAACAACTAAAAGTCAAAAATTAAGAATGTGTTTATCACAGTCATTTGCCGTGTACGCAGGATGGACACAGAAGGCGATTTTAGCCGCTATCATTGTTCACACCCAGAAAACTCCGAACGATACGGACCGTGTTCAGCAATGCTGCCTTCTGAATTACGTGTAGCGAATGTTGAGCTCCCAGCTATTCCAAGATTTGTACAAACTTCGCTTGAACGTTCCCAATGGAGGAGATCACGACCGGGTAGATGAAGACCTTCTTCAGCCTCCACACGGTCAGGATCTCCTGCTTCACCCCCAAATATTTCTGGATCTTATCAGTATATCGAAGCCTAACGTAATTGTTAAGGGGAACGCTTATGTCTATCTCTCTCACGTGTTGAGAACATTTATCTAACCAGAAGACATCTGGACGATTGTCTCTTACTAGGTGGTCAGTGAGAATAGTCCTGTCCCAGTAAAGGAGATGGTTTTTGTCCTCTTGTACTTCAACTGGGCTATATTTGTAGTAAGTCTGAAATCTCTCTAGTAAACTAGTGCTCGAGGGAATTTGTTGGAGAATTATCTCAGCAACATCATTATGTCTGCGCATGTATTCTTGCGAGGCAAGCATCGCACAGCCATCAATGATGTGCTCGATGTTCTCTTTGGGATCTCCACAAAGGCGGCAATGTCAATAACTGCCGCCATACTGAGGATGTGTGTTTGGTAATTCCTCGTCTTGATTACACTGTCCTGGATGGCAATGACAAATCCTTCCGACTCCGGAAAGAGTTCTCCTCGCCTGAACCAGAGATTTTAAGCATCGCTATCCACGCAAAGAAGATCTAATGTTTGGGGGTGTTGCTTGTGCTGCTGTCTACCTCGCCACGGCAGCTAGCTGTTCAGCGTTGAGACGTCCGATGTTCTGAAGATCAACAGCTGCTAGTTTTAAGGAGGTGTCCAGGTCAACTCTGCAGATGTAGTCGTAGAGTGAAATGTTATTCCTGTTTTGGAAATATTCGCGCAATTGCGTAACCTGAGTGTCACACAATCGAATGACATCCAAGCTTCCCCTGCCTCCAAGCTCGCGTGGTAGAACTATTCTCTCTACAGTTGTCCCTTTATGGTGCATTCAGTGTTTAGACATGTTCACGCTGATGAATATGTTGAGCCTCCCAAAGGCAGTCATGGACCAGGTGACGAAACCAAACGAGTATGTTAGGAGAGGAATGCCATAAGTGTTAATTGCCTTGGTAATGTTCTTCGAACTGAGGCCAGACGCCAGAAACCGATTAACGCGACCCGAAAAAGCAGCCTCAAGCGCCTTTTTAATTGCAGAGTTGAGCGGACCCCTCGCCTGCAATATGTCAAGGTACCTGTACAGGTGTACCTGCAGCAAGGTGTTGAGTAGGCTGTTCAGTTTTGACTCTGAGCTTGCATAAACCTTCATTCGTCCATGTACAGGAGGTGAGTGAGTTGTGACTCAGCCACTCCCACCTCAATTTTGAACCCAAAGGACGTATTGTCGAGTGCCAAACTTAGTGGGTTTAATGCTAAACAAAACCATATTTCGGTGAATGAATGACCTTGGAAGACTTCTCGTTTAATGAGCAAGGACCGGGTATCCCTCATCATTCCACGACTAAAATAATTGTGGAATATTAAGGGAAACGCCTCTTTGCAGTCAATGTAGGCCATGCGCAAATTGCGTTGGTGGTGTTTCGCATGCAATACAACCACACTGTGAATCGTGACTTGGTTCTTCCAACCACGGAAGCCTCGACAGCAACCTTTTGGTTTTTCGGAGAGGACCTTATTCTTCTCACAATATTCATAGGCCAAGTCAGAAATGATAGCCGTGAGACACTTACAAAGAGCCGAGAGGCAGGTGATTGGTCGGTAATCACTAGGACTAGTGATCTGGCTTCTCCAAGATTTTTTTAAGGGCCCCAGCAAGAGCGGGGTGCAGAACCTCTACGTATTTGTACCAGAAGCTGTGCACCCCATCCACACCCAGCGCTTTTCAGTTCCTAGCCCTCTTTATGACACGAGTCACATCGGAGGCTAAGATGGATAGACTATTCATTCCAGGCAACCGTGCAAATCTGTCCTTCTCTAGACGGAGCCACGTCGTGTCCAGTTGATTTGACCTATGGGTACCCTAGATGCTCGACAAATATCTGACCATTTCCTCAGCCCTAGGTGGTTGACAATAATTTTGAGTCTTGTTTTTGTTATCTGCAAGTCCGCTATAGAAACGTTTCTCGTCTGCCACAAATCGTCTCAGTCGCGCTGACAGGACCATGAGCCTCTGTTCAAGATGGTCAATCACTTCGTTCAGGTTCGTAGATGTACTTGAACTGATGTTATATGGGTTAAGGATCTCCTCCACGTGGCGAGTCAGTCTCTGATAGGCACGGCGGAACGTAGGTTATATGTCTTTCTCCCTTCTTAAGAAGCGTTAATGTAAAGGAATCGGAGTAAGCGAGACACTCGCATGTGGAAAACCGGCATTTGTTTTCCACATGCAAGTGTGTTGCTTACTCTAATTCCTTTACATTCACGCTTCTTAAGGAGCGAGGAAGACAGATAACCTACGTTCCGCCAGGCCTGGTCTCTGAGACAGATTGCCCTTTCAAAACCGATCCAACCGTCCAAGTTTTGCTCTTTTTTTATTAATCTCGCCTTAAAGTTGAAACTTTCATGGATGGTATGACATCTTTTTTGAGGCATTGCTATTTTTATAGAAATTGGATATTGCGTTCAATCCAATTGTTCAATTTATTCTCACCTTTTCCATTTGTTTTCATTTTGCAAAATCTTAGTAAATCTCACAAATTATGCACTCTAGTGTACCCATGTCCTTTAAAAGGAAACAAAGAAAGATATTTTATAGTTATGATACATTTTTGGATGGTTTCGGGGGAGAGGAGAAATTTGTTCTCTTCGTATAAAAATTTAACTTCAACGATTAACGGACTAACTTTAACTTCTGTTAAATTTTCGACAGATTAACGGATTAACCATTGACTGAGTTAACTTTTTACGGAACGGATTAACGATTAACTGAGTTAACTTTTCGATTAACTGTGCCCAGCTCTCTTAATTACATATTTACATACCAGTTTCCACTCTTTGAATTAATCCAACCTTTTCTCCCTTTTTCTATTTTCTCTATCACATTCAAAAATAAAAGCAAATTTAAATGAAAGGAATTTCTAAGAACGCCACCTAACGTCTGTTTGTACGACTTTCACCTAATTCACCAGCGCGATCCCCTCTATCATTTATTTCTACATCGTCCGGAAATATAGTGATTTTTTCGGACAAATGAGTTTAAAGGAAAATGACATTTCGGACAAACGAATACCTACCATGAAAAATATCGAAATTATGACAAAACATCGATATTCACTTTGATATATCAAATATATCGATAACTATATATAATTCAGAAAAAGGGTTTGACAAACACCGCAGGGTCCCACTGGGAGCAAATCCCATCTAAAAATGACACCGGCTCCTAGAACCGCGGTAAATCACACACGTGGTCACGTCTCACGACCGTGAGATGGGTGGTCACAGGGCATGATGAAATCACAACGACAGGCTGGCGAAACCCTCGTGTGTCTTGAGGACACGAAGCGATCCAAGGATTACAGCTTTCTGCATCCATCTCGCAAGTGCCTTGGCATATCTTTGGCACACGGGTATGACTTTATGGCTACGAACCAGTGATAGTTTCGCACCTTCGAGAACACCCATCACGAGGACAATTACTTCAACTGAATATTTTGGTTACAGTCGTTGCAGCTCTCTTTTGAGGTCTTGATACTTCTCCTCTTATTCCTTCTCCTTGGCAGTGATGTTCTATTCGAAAATGACACCATCCTGGCAGGCAAAAATGAAACCCTCTGTACCTGAGTTAGGCCCTGATGATCTGAGGGAAGCAAATGTTTGCTCCTTCGACAAGGACTATTTTTCTACATTTCTGTGAAGGTTTCCGTGCATTTTCATGTCGAATAGCTGTTCGCGTTAATTTTCTACCTCTGCTTTCTTTACTTCGGCTTTTAGAAGTGAAGCATCTAGATGAAGGCATTGGAGATTCAGAAGTCCGCGTCCGCCTTGACGGCGTGAGATGTATAATCGCGGAACGGACGAATTAATATGCAAGCTCTTATGCATATGCATGTTCGTACGGCCTGTAATTCTCTGGTTTGGACAAGTTGCCTTTTTGCGGTAGCAGTATAGTCCGTCCTAACACTAGCCACTGCGGCATGGACGTTTCCGACTTTAAATATGAAGTGAATATGCGGGCCAAATTTTGTTTTGTAGAAATAAACTTCTTCCACCAGAAGTTCTTGATACACTGGTCCTATAGCGGAAAAGTTCTTCGTGCCTCTAAGTGCTTTTTTCACCTCTTTGGCAGTGAATGATGGACATTCCTCCTTAGATGTTATGCGGTTGCCGAAAAACTCCTTGAAGCGGATGATATTATCAGTATCTTCTTTCAACTCCAGTGTTTTCGTGATCTTGTTTACCTCTCTCCAAAAGTCTCTACCTCGTTGGGCTTGGGTGGATTTTTGAACTTTCGAACCCTTTCCCGGAACGGTCTACCAGATGTTATGTAGTCAAACACACATTGAATACGAGACGCATTCTGCCTTGCCTTCCAATCTTCTGGTTCAGTTGAAGCGAGCGTCTTGCGGTCAATTGATGGTCCAGAGGTCGCACTCATCCGAGATATCCTCACGAAGGGAGGCATCCGTTTCAGCAAGATCTTGGGGCTTAAGAGGAACTTTCCTGTCAATGTTCCTCCTTGTCCTGAAATCGCTATCATCTCTCAGAAAGTGTCTGCTTTCTGCGGTTGGTCTGAATGTCGCTTCCTCGTCTTCGTCTGCAGCTTGTCCAAGCAGTAGTTGGGGAAGCGCTCCACGTACATATCCATTTTTCAAGAGATAGGCACGTTGATTTCGCAAAGACTGATGCTAAACGTGCTGAAGCTCTCGGTATTTCTGGAACCACAGAGTGTGCATACGCGCCATAAAGCCTCTGTGAGCAGGGATAATTTTGGTATCGTAGCAGTCTAGCAAGTCATCCTTGAGTTGATTCGTTCACTCAATATGGACGCTTTGCCGGTTCGTCATCGTGTTTGCATCTAAATTATTTTCAGCACCTTGAACTGTAGGGTGATCGGTACTGTTTTCCGACCGATTGTCTGGTGCTCTGCGCGTTCGATCGTTTTGAACCGCATCTACAACTTTTTGGTGGTTTGGTGGTGTTTTTGTTGTTCCCACGAGCAGCGAGGGAATGGGTTCGTCCATCATTTTAGAGCCCCGCATGCAAGGATAAGGCTGCATACTCTGAGAGGTCGCCCGATGTCCCAGAGTCACCGTTCAAGACAGCTCGTCCTGGTGCCATTCAGCTTTTGGCACGGTTGTTACGCCTCCGCATAGGTCACAGGCGGACGAAACCCTCGTGTGTCTTGAGGATAATATATAGTAATAATAATAATAACTAACACCCCAATGCAATGAATTATGCGGTTACGACACCAGTATCACGCAGTGCCACCCACAATAGGCCTCTCTCGGATGGAGGCCATGGTTCAGTTGGGAGTGGCAATAGGACCGAACCGAGGCGACGACCAGGCAATGGCCCCGGACAAACGCGAGAACATCGATTTAAATGGTCTGACCAACTCAGGAGAGACATCCTTACCTGTTGGCAAAGAAGCTCACCGGCGCGAAGAGGATTCATGCAGAGGTTACATGACCGTTGGGTCAATATGCACCCGGAATATGCTCATCAAACGCCTCAGTATTTAAGAGATCAGGTATCCTTTTTGCGAAAAAACGGATATGAAGCTCTCTATCAACAAGAAGAAGAAGAGCAACATCCTCCATCGAACATTCCACCCGTTCCAGCAAGACCAACTTTGCAGATAACCGATAATGCTAACATGAGAAGTAGGAGATCTATCCACCAAAAAGTCTTTCTCAGGATGGACAAATTAGCTGAAGCTAATACTGCTCTCCCCGATTTGCTCCCCGAAGATGTTAATCTCTGGAATCTGAACTGTGTTGTTTACGAGAAGGCGGTGTCCTTGCTTAGCGACAGTAGAAGTAACGAAACTTCAGTACGTCTGAGTAAGACTCGCAAGCGTATTGCACAGCTTCAATTCAAAATTGAAACGGCGAGACGGCATGCATCAAATATTCAGTGCGTGATTAGCTACATAACATTAAATAAAAAATTCACTCCAAAAGTTAGGGCACTTGCTCGAAACTTAAGGAAAGCAAATCACACGCTGAACAAGTGTAAACTGTTGACCATCAAGCAGCACTGGACGCAAAAAATAAGATCTCTTTCAACAGCGAAACAGCGCCTTGAACGGCGAGTAAAGTGGATTCAGAAAAATTCCACATTTTCTACTCATCCTTCCCGTCTGTTCAATAAAACGTCACGTGCCGTTAAAAATCCGCCTAGTCGAGAAGAGATTCAAGTCTTCTGGGAACAAGTATATGGAGATACTTATCAGCTAAATGAAGACGCTTCAGATATATCACTCTTTCGTAACTTTTGCCAAAGGCAAAGGTTACAAGGTCCAGAGGAAGAGTTCCACTAATTACTGCTGAAGAAGTGAAGAAAGTTATCGCTAGAACTAAGAACTTTTCAGCGCCAGGGCCAGATAAAATCAACAACTTTTGGTGGAAGAAGTTTACTTCTACGCACCAACATCTAGCTCGTATATTTACTACTTTCTTAAACGGAGAACAACCCGTCCCGCAGTGGCTAGTGGAAGGACGCACGGTATTGATTCCTAAGACCGGAGATTTGTCAAGTCCAAAGAACTACAGGCCCATAGCTTGTTTAAACATCAGCTACAAGCTATTCACTGGCATCCTCAAAGAGAGGATATTAACATCTATCGAGCCGGTATGGAGTGCAATAGTTGAACAACGTGGATGCAAGAGAGGTCTGGCAGGTTGCAGGGAGAACCTGTTAATAGACAGGTGTATCACCCAGGACTCGATCAGGTATCGACGCAATCTGTCCATGGCTTTGATTGACTACCGTAAGGCATTCGATAACACGAACCATGAGCTACTTATTAAGCTGATTGAATGCATGGAGGTGCATCCAAAAATAGTGAGATGCATAAAAGAGCTTATGCTCTTGTGGCGGACAAGATTTGTCATAACATCTGACTACAAGCTATATCACATATAAGAGGGGAGTCTTCCAAGGAGACTCTCTAAGTCCGATACTTTTCTGCATCTCCCTCTTGCCTCTATCTATTGTGCTCCGAGGCAAAAGCTCTGGATACCTATGTGGCCCGCCGAACAAAAGAGAATATAAGGTCAACCACCTTTTATACATGGACGACCTTAAACTCTTTGCTTCCTCGAAAGAGGACCTTAACATCCTTGTGGAGGCGGTAAATAGGTACTCTAAAGCGATTGGCATGAGCTTCGGACTGGACAAGTGTGCCTGCGTCCACCTACACCAAGGAAGACTAGAAACTACATCATCGGGTCACGATCAGGATGTTCAACTCATCGGCGGAAATACCATTCAACATCTTGGTATTGGAGAAACATATACATATCTTGGAATACCGCAAGCGGAAACCCATGATGTGCTTGCGTTAAAAACGGCCCTTGGAAAAAGGTATCGCCAAATTCTCAGAAAAATTTGGGCTTCCGAATTATCTGGAAAGAATAAGATCCAGGCGACCAATATGCTGGCCGTTCCTATACTGCTCTACACGTTTGGTGCAGTAAAATGGAACGTCGATGAGTTGAAGCAACTTGACCAAAGCACACGCAAGATGATGACAATCCATCGAAGTCATCATCCTAGATCTTCCGTACCTCGAATATATCTCCCTCGAGATAAAGGGGGTAGAGGCTTGCTGAGCTTAGAGTGTCTTCATCGCAGAACGGTTCTGGCTACAGCCTGCTCAGTGCTAAACAGCACAGATTTTCTTATGCGACTAGTACATCAACATGAAGTCGTCAATGCTGCGGCGTTTCTATATCGTGCCGCAGATAGGGCCGCAGAGGAGCTTGGCCTCCCATTTGATTCCAGCGACACTACACATGGCCTAACATCACTAACACCTTTGGTGCTCAAAAGTCGTGTACAGGAAGCAGAACATACGCTTCTACTAAGAGAACATGCTGACAAGCCCCTTCATGGTAAATTCTACGGCATTATACGTAGAGAAGAGCTCTCGATGGGTCTGTCCAACATGTTTCTCAAGTCTGCTGGATTAAAATCGGAGACTGAGGGATTTCTGTTTGCCTGTCAAGATGGCGTTATAGACACCTCAGTTTACCGCGAGCGCATAATGAATATACGTGTAGGCGATACCAACTGCCGAGCGTGCAAGCAAGAGCCAGAAACACTTGGACATGTTCTCAGTGGATGCTCAAAATATGCACGATACGGGTACATAGAGAGACACAATGCGGCTCTAAAAGTGTTATATTACCATCTGAGGCACTTTTACGGTGTTGATCTATTGCCCGTCTTGCCATACGCCCAGGGGGAACTCGAGTCCATTGTGGAGAATGATCAGTGTAAGATCTACTGGAATTTCTCATTCTCGACCACTCAACGTATCAGTGCTACGAAGCCTGATATTGTCCTCCAAGATCTGAAGAACAAGATCATTTACGTGATTGAATTCTCGGCACCAGCCGATGGTAATATCACGGCAAAGGAGGAAGAAAAACGGGCGAAATATCAAGCACTTCTTTTCGAGCTAAGCAGGCTCTACCAAGGCTTCAAAGTCCATCTTGTAGTTCTCATAATCGGCTGTCTTGGAGGTATGAAAGCTTCATTTATTAGCCAACTCAACAAGATTCCGGCTTGCCAGCGTCAGGCTCATTCCATCGCGAACCGGATGCAAAAGGC
>CAKNYM010046939.1:0-24235 GCA_932195095.1 Andricus curvator | reverse complement strand
ATTTTCGACAATTGACTCTATTTCTCTAGGAGCGTTTAGCGGAGAGGTATTTGGGCTAATGCCATAAGAGTGACAGAGATGGTAATAAAGCACTCTTAGTGCCGCATTGTTACTTTGGATGTAGGTTGTTCCCACATGAGTTGGACAACGAGATAGTATGTGTCCTAGATGCTCGGGGTGTGCATAACACGCTCTGCAGCTATCATCGGGAATGTCTTGGCTCAAAATGTGGCGACGGTATGCTAGAGTGGAAATGACACATTCTTGACATGCCAAAATGAAGCCCTCCATGCCCGACTTCAATCCGGGTGATCTAAGGAAGGCAAAAGTTAGCTCATACGACATCGACTGATCTTCCACATTTCTGTGGAAGATGCCGTGCATCCTCTTGTCGATGAGCTGTTCGTGGAAGTTTTTCTCCTGTGATTTCTTAATCCGAGCCTTCAGGAATGAGTATTTAAGATGGATAAGATTTGATGCATTTTGCTCACCCCTAATATTGAAGTCAAGGCCGAGTGTTTCAGCAGCCTCTTCCGCTGCTTTGTACAGAAACGCCCCTTTGCCCACTTCTTCGTGCTTCCTGACCACTTTAAGAAGAGAGTCTTGTCCATTTGCGACCATATGTGCTGTACTCAGAATAATCCTGTTGTGAAGGCATTCAAGATTCAGTATTCCGCGACCACCTTGACGGCGTGAGATGTAAAGTCGTGGAACAGAAGACTTAAGGTGCATGCTTCTGTTCATGTGCATAACCTTTCGGGATCCAATATCGAGGGATCTGAGCTCGTCCTTCATCCATGGAACTACTCCAAATGAATAGAGTACTACGGGGACCGCAAGCATGTTCGTTGCAGATACTTTTTTCCTCGCCGACAGTTCGAAAGACCATATCCGTCGGATGAAGCGTTTGTATCTGCATCGGAGAGTATCCTTTATAGATGTCACGTCCTGAATGCGGCTCTGTGGCACGCCCAGGTATGTATAGGTCTCTTCAACGCATAGGTGTCGTATAGCGCTTCTGTCAACGAGCTCAGGATCTTCGGGAATGCCATTAAGTTTTCCTTTCTTCAAATTAACCTTGGCGCATTTCTCTAACCCGAACTACATTCTAATCTCTTGAGTGTACTCTTTGAGAATTTTTAGAGCTAGATGTAGTTTCTCCTGATTCCTAGTATAGATCTTAAGATCATCCATGTAAAATACATGAGTGACCTTATGCTTTCGTTCTCCAGGTTTGCCGCAGAGATACCCTTCGGAATGGCGAAGTGCGGGAGATAGTGGCAATAATGTGAGGCAAAATAGGAGAGGGCTCATGGCATTAATGTCTCTATGCACCTCACGATGTGTGGATGAACCTTTAGGCTTTCCAACAGACAGATGATAAGTCTATGGGAGGTTGAACCGAAAGCTTTCCGGTAATCAATCCAGGCCATCGATAGAAATCGCTGATAGGATGATGCGTCTTTACAGACACATCTATCGATGAGCAACTTCTGCCGACATCCTGCTACGTCTTTCTTTGAGCCACGTTGTTCATACATCTCTCGCCACACAGGTCCAATTGTCCGAAGAATCCTATTATTTAGGTTAGCTGTGAAGATCTTATACAGTGTGTTCAGTCAAGTTATTAACCTATAATTCTTAAGGTCAGCTAAGTTGTCCGTCTTCGGTAGGAGCACTGTGCGCCCTTCCACCAAACACCCTGGAATAGGCTCTTCCGACTTTAGATATGAGGTGAAAATTCGGGCCAGATGCTGGTGGGTTGAACGAAACGTCTTCCACCAGAAGGTCTTGATACCATATGGTGCCGGAGCGGAATAGTCCTTCCTGCCTCTTAATACGTTTTTCACCTCCTCGGTAGTGATAGGTGGGCATTCCTCTTCAGCTGTTATGAGGGCATTGCACAGCTCCTTGAAGCTATTTATGTTCTTTGAGCCTTCTTCAAGTGGATGTTGGACTTCGTAGACTTCTCTCCAAAATGCTTCGACCTCCTCCGGTTTGGGCGGATGGTCGACAGTAACTGGAGGGTCTTGGAAGAGTTGAGATGGGTCAGACAAAAACTGTTGATTTTCTCTGACTCACCTCTCTCTCCCCTCTAGACTTCTCCTAGCGTTAGATAGTACTCTTATTCTGTCAACAATATGCTGCCTGATGGTCAGTAGCTTTGACTTGTTCATTGTCTGATGACGGATCCGCAGTTCGCGCGCGAACTTTCGAACCTTGGCAGTGAAAGTCCTGCCAGATGTTATGTAGTCAATGATACCGTTGGTTTTGTTTTACGGTTTGCATCTGCCAAAGTTCTCGCGTACCGCCCCTCTGTAGGTCATGTTCTCTGGTCGGAAATTTTTATTGCTTTCTTCTGTCTCTTGTTCTGTCTGAAAAATAGTGATCCGTTACGTAACTTTTTTTTTTTAATTTTTCTATTTCTGATTCTTTTGAAAAAAGTCAAGTAAAAAGTTTGCCTAAAGCCTTCCTTCTAGAAATAATCAATTTCGTTCGATAGAAAACGATAAACCCAAAATATCAATCGTTTCGAATTGTGCTTCTTAATGGCAGTACTTTCGTTTGGCGGGAATTATTTAAAAACGGTTATATACTCTTTTGGATTCACATAAATTTTAAAAAAGTATACTAGTTAAGCTATGAGAGTTCTGGGACCACTGCGTAGTGCCAGCTGCCACCGACAGATGGCGCCACTGGTCAGTTCCCAAAGGCGGTAATTGAACTTTCGGTAAAGTAGATCCCTGGCGCAGATTCTTGACATGTGGGATCAGGGATTCTTCAAGTTTTTGAACTTTCTAGAATTTTGCTAGAAACCACCGATATTTGATGTGTAATCTTTAGCTAAATTCGAGAACGAATGATCGAGGCTTGTAGTTATTTCGATGCATGGATTCTCAGGAGCAATAACCCCGTTTGGAAAATTAAACCGTTCATTCTCGAATTTAGGTAAGATATATAGGGAGTAAGCTTCTATGATTCATGCGGATGCGTACTACCGTTCGGTTGTAAATAGGGCTGCGCAGTTGAATTATATGGTACATATAGCTGCGCAGTGGACTTTTACGACACTTACGGATGTGCAGTATACTTCTATGATACACATGGATGCGCAGTACAGTCTGGTGGTATATATGACTGCACAATAGAGTTCTGTCATATATACCGCTGCTCAGTACACTTTTAGGTCATTTACGGTTACGCAGTAGACTTACAAGGCACGTATGAATGCGCACTACTGTTTGGTGGTACACAAAGCTGCGCAGTATAGCTCTGCAGTACATGCAGCTGCGCAGTGCACTTCTGCAATACTTATGGATGTGCAGTGTACTTCTACAATACTTATGGATGCGCAGTAGACTTATATAGCACATACTAATGTACAGTAGTATTTTACAGTACATAGAGCTGTATAGTATAAATATATGTTAACTAAGACTGTGCAGTACACTTGCACGGCACACAGGGCTACGAGGTACTGTTTTAGTGATGTCTGTATCACGGTTCTGTTCCGAGCTAAATGCCAATAAAACAGTGACCAGTCACTCACCGACAGACGATAATGGTTCGTATGGCTGCGAAGATACCACGAGTCAATAAGTGGTTACCAGTAACAGATAGCGCCACTGCCAAGTCAGTTAAATTGGAGGGATATTAAAAGTTGCACGTGGGAGAATTTCAATTTGAACAGGAGAGTTACCGATTTGAAAGTTTTACTAGGAAGAAGAAAAATTTGCTCACGCATAGTAAAGGTTAGAAATTTGAGGATAGTTCACCAGGTGACCCACCGAAAATGTATTTACTACATTTTTTGTTTAGATGGCTGTATAAGTTAGACTAAAGAATAAAAATTTATTAAAAATTGAAACAATAGAGAAAATTTTAAAGGAAACTATTGCTCATATGAACACAAATTCTACATAATCGATCAGTCAGTTTTTTTAAATTTATTTAAGAGAGTTCAAGCTGAATAATATGATTTTCAAGTTTGCTAAATTTAAATTCAACCCAACGGCGTTTCTTGAAGTCCAGCGTTGAAAAGGACGATAGCAAGCAATATTTTGAATTTTGAATTCAACCCAACGCTGTTTGAAAATATCCAACGCTGGGAGGTCCGAAATTCTTCTGCAGAAGGAAGTTAAAGTTCGTCTTAAATACATTCCGAGTAATGTAGAAAGCGCACGAAATTGGAATTCATCTATCCGTAAATTAAATCTAAGTCATATTGAAGTGCTTAAGGTGAATTGATGCGCATATATTCAAAGTGCACAGTTTTTCCCTTGCAGTGTTTATTTATTCTTATTATTCAAAAACTTGTAGTACATAAAATTTACAAAAGAAGATTATTATTGTACATATTTGAATTCAAAAAGATTATAAGTTCCTCCGAAGTAGCAGAAATATAGTTTTTCATTGTTGGTTACTTCCTCCATCTTCTCAAACGTATCCTCACACATAGCATCCTCGAAAACTTTCATGATTCTGCTTGGTAGGAATACTGCAAACTGGGTTTCCAGCTCAACCACAATCCTGGTACCATAGTTGGTTTGGAATTTACGAAACTTGGAAAAGGTATACTTCTTCTTAAGGGTCAGGTCAGACAGCGGTTTCGTAGGTATGATCCCATCCATACGGCTAATTGAGTTGATCATTTTGAGTAGATGGCCGATTGCTTTTGAGATGGGTGGTGGTGGGAGGAGTTATGTAGGTATCTGTTTGTATGGGTGGCTTTTCTGTAAACTTCATGCCCTACTGTGTTATCAGATCTTTTGTAAACTAGTACGTCCAAGAAAGGTGATTTTCCGTTTTGTTCAATTTCCATGGTGAACTGGTTATTAGGGTGTAATTGATTCATGAAATCAAAGAACTTGTGTAGTTCATCTAATCCATGTCTCCAGATGACAAAAGTGTTGTCAACGTAACGGCACACAAATTTCGGTTTCAGCTTGGATTTGTTAAAGATTTTAGTTTCTAGATTTTCCATAAAGCTGTTGGCTATTACAGGTGAGATTGGAGATCCCATTGCTGCTCCTGAGGTTTGTTCGTAGAATTGGTTATTGAAAGAGAAGTAGGTATCAGTGAGACAGTGTTCTATCAAAGGCGTGAGATTGGAGGGGAAGTTTGCAAAGGATTTAATAATATCGATTGTATCAGAGATTGGTACTTTCGTAAAGAGAGATACTACGTCGAAACTCACTAGGATGTCTTTGGGTTGAATGTCAATCTGTTGTATATTTCTGATGAAGTCAAAAGAGTTTTGGACGTGTGTCATAGAGTTTATTATGAAAGGATTGAGTTTTTTGGCGATGAAGTGTGCTAGGTTGTAAGTTGGTGAGTTTATTGCGCTGACGATCGGTCTGAGTGGAATGTTGTTTTTGTGGATTTTTGGGAGTCCGTAAAGTTTTGTAGTGATGGGATTAGTAGGTATTAATTTAGATATTGTTTCGCTGTCAAGTTTTGTGTCTTTTAGAAGGGTTTTTGTTTTGCTGACTATTGTTTTTGTGGGGTCTTTTTTGAGTTTTTTATATGTATCGTCAGTTAGAAGGTCCATGATTTTGTTGTTATAGTCTTCTTTATTCATTATTATTGCTGTGTTGCCTTTGTCTGCGGGAAATATTATGATGTCTTCATTCTGATTGAGTTCTTTAATTGCTGGTTTTTCTTGTTTTGTTAAGTTTGAGGAGAGAAGTTGGGCTTGGCTTAAGACGTTGGCCGTCCTACGCCGTATGTCATTCGCTTTTTCGGGTGGAAGGGTATATATTGTGGATTCCAAATTACTGATGATTTCTTCTTTCGGGATTTTGGAGAGAGCTACTGCAAAATTATGACCTTTAGATAAGGCTTAAATCATTTCAAAAATGCAAAAATCTTTAATCCGTTGGGAATGGTCAAATTATATGCGGTCCAATGTAGATAAAAGTCAAATGTGAGAGTTTTTGATAGAAAAACGTGAAGTTTTAATAGTTTTTTGGAGGTAGTGTGCAAGGCAAATTTGGTGTGTTGTATTCTTTCTTTCAGAAAAAGCAAACTTGTTTTATGTAGAATTGATTTGGATTTAGATGTTCCCAAATGGTTTTTCAACTGTAAGAATTTTGGAACGATTTTATTGTCCCCACACCATTTTAAGAATGCTAAAGATGTTAGTAGCTTAGCTTGAGAAGACTTGAGATTACTGAAAGTGTTAGTTTTAGTAAGAAAACTCTCCCCGTAGAGCTCTTTGATAATAGATTTAATGATTTCAGAATGATTCATTATAATAAATTTAAATTTATAATTTAAACCTTTTCCGGGTTTCAATCGTGTGCGAAACTATGAACAGCAATGGGATTTCACCTGCAAAATAATAAGACAAATTATTCAGACCAAAGAAAGGGAATATGGACAATTGACAGGGTAATAGGCAGTTTCCTTTCTTCTGAAGTAATGCGAAAGCGGTTTCCAGGAGATAGGAGCAAAGGAACAAAGGGTGGTGGTTTTTAGTCGGTTGTTGGTAGCATCACTATAATGGTCAAATTAAGATCTTGATGTATATGCATATATATTCAGATCATTGTAGTGATGATACCAATATCCCGACATTACCGAGAAGTGCGGACCCTTCTCGGTGTGTATTAGCACATTTTCCACCTTCTCTCGTAACAAAAAAATCATCATCATCAGCATCCAAGGACCTCCGCAGTTGTCTGCGGGGAAGGGGAGGTGTTACCCCTACTTGGCGCGACCCCGGGTCGCGGACCAAACACACGATTGGTGACGGTCGCAGCCCACTGGGAGTGCTCCGAAATCATGTTCGGTCTTTCCGCCGTCATGGTCTAGGGGCTGCTGTAAGCTTGCTCTGCCGAGGTTTAAGCTGTGACCGGGCATCTGGAGCCAGCCCCTTCGGGCCTTGATCGGGGAGTGCGTGGTGGCTGCAGGGATCGGAACCTGCAGTGTTCCGGGCGAGTCCGGTCCGTCCGTATATTCCGGGACCGGTTAAACGAAGGCTGGGCCCCAGAGTACTGGGGTAGGACTTAGGTCCGAGGGTATACCCGTTCCCAGCTATTTCGGCCCGCCCCTCCACGCACGATGCGCTGGTGAATACCTTACTATGGCTTTTTTCAAGTATGGAAAACTGAGAGGGAGCGAGGAGACGGACGTTGAAGAGGAGCTGGATTTCAGCAACTACTTGGACGTGGTGGAACGTCGCGAATTTAATCGGATGCTGCGGAGATGAAGAAGGACTTCAGAAAATCAATGGATGAACTGAAAATAGAGCACAGGAATGTATGGCTGTGCCTCAAAAAAATGGAGTTATGTCAATCGAGGAAGGGCACGGATCCGGAAACGATCGAACAAGTGGATGAGACTCAAAGGGCCATGACCTTAGCCGGATATAAGGTGAGAGCCCTACACCGAGGGTTCAAATACTATGAAGAGAGCATCAATAGGGTGCTTAGAGAGAGGATAGGTAAGGAGCTCAAAGAGAAGTCTCTCTTGAGGTCCACCTTTAAGGAGGAAACGGCTTCCGTCAGCACGCAGACGGAGCCGCAGAAAGTGCCGGAGGAAGCGACACAGACGCGCAAGCGGGAGAGGGAAATGACCCTCAGCCCGCCTAGCGGATCTGGAGCTGAGAAGCCAGCCCTAAAAAAGATCAGGACACAAGAAGGTGTCGCCTGGTCTAAGGTTGGCAGAAGGAGGAGAAGCAAGAAGGAGAGGATGGAGGAAAAGAAGGAGGCTGAGAAGGAGGTGGTGCCTCAAAGGGACATTGTGCCGGATAAGGGACAAGGAGCCCCGAAGAAGAAGAAAAGGAGAATGCCCCGGGAGGCCGTGACCATCACGCCAGCCCCGGGGATAAAATATGCGGATGTCCTGAGGGACATCCAGAAGAAGGTGAAGCCTGAGGACCATGGCGTAAATGTCAAGTCCATCAGACAGACGAGGACGGGCGACCTCCTCATTGAGGTGGGAGCCAAGGCGGAGGAGCGGCAGCACTTCGGCGATGCGATCTCGGAGGCCCTCGGACAAAGCGGGTGTGTTCGACACCTCGTTCCGAAGGCGCAGGTCGTGGTCTACGACTTAGTCGAGACCACGGAGGCTGCTGACGTGGAGGCAGCGGTGAGGACGGCCCTGGGAGAGCAGCTTGGCTCTCCACCTAGCGTCAGCCTCATCAGGATGAGCAGGAGAGGCTGCATCCTAGCTTTCGTCGAGCTGAATGCGGCCGCTGCTGCCAAAATGGAGAGGATTGCCCGACTGAAGGTGGGTTGGGTAAGCTGCCGTGTGAAGGCACATAGCGCCGAAACCCGGTGCTACAGGTGTCACACTCTGGGGCACGTTGCCCGAGAGTGTGCTGCAGAGGATCTCAGCGAATGCTGCAGAAGATGCCTCAGAGAGGGCCATAAGGCGGCGGAGTGCCAGAATCTGGCAACACCTCGCCCGCCGGCTGCTGCCAGGAGGAAGATGTAGAAGAAGAAGGCCAAGTTGGCAAAAACATGTGAGCGCCGAGGCACGGCGAAATGGCGTTACTCCCATGTTCCTGAAGTAATGCGAAAGCGGTTCCGGGCACATGGGTTGGCAGGTACAAAGGAGTTCGTTAGTGGGTATGGACTTTTAGGTTGAGTCCCACACTCACCTTCGTTCCTTAAGGGCTTACGGCCCCTAAAGTTCGAATGTGGTCAGTGCATAAAGCATTTTCAATTTTCCTTTTCAAAAAAAAAAAAAAAAAATCATCATTATCATCATCATCCTCTTGTTCAATTTCTTCAGGTAATAATTGTTGGACTTCATCGTTAACTTCAAGCGGTGGTTGGTTGATTTCATACTTTGATTCGGCCAACACTTAATTAACTTTTTCATTGGTACAATATTTAGTAATGTTCACTAGTCTCTGCAGTGGTGTCACTATAGACTTGAACGTTTTATTTAGCATACTTTCGTTATAGGATTTACTCCTTTTTAGCATTCGATGCTGCCGTCGTATCGCATTACTGGTTTTAACAATTTGACGTAAAGTATCCATCTGCTTGCTGAAATCCATGTTGATTTGACTGCAGCTCAATCAATACTGATTAACTGCTTTCGCTACATTTCTATTTATACCAATGAGGGAGTTGAATGTTTATCACAATCACCATAGTTACGACTACTTGAGAAGCGATCTTCCATTCAATATTCTATCAACCAAAGTATTTTTGTTGTCATCCCTTTCTTCAACCACTTTAACCATCTACATTCTGCACCTCCACCACCACCACCTGTGCACACTTTGTGCAACGTT
The DNA here is from genome assembly GCA_932195095.1 of Andricus curvator. Taxonomy (NCBI): domain Eukaryota; kingdom Metazoa; phylum Arthropoda; class Insecta; order Hymenoptera; family Cynipidae; genus Andricus; species Andricus curvator. The sequence goes on along the minus strand of CAKNYM010046939.1, from coordinate 14,982 downwards.
GATTCAACATTGTTTCAACGTTGCTTTATCGTTGATTCAACATTGTTACAACGTTGCTTCAACGTTGAACCACCACCACCACGACCACCGTCACCATCACCGCTGCCACCACCTCCACCTTCAGATGGATTTAGTGAACTGATGTACAAGGCGTACTCTCAACCAAGTCGAGAATGCTGCTGTATGATGCTTCATACGGATCCTAACGAACTTGTAGATGCTTTTCGATTTTACAATAACTCTCATCATTCATTACAAAGTCCCGAGTGTCAAACAATTGTCCACACATGCGTCAAAGAAACATAATATTTTAGCAAGCATGACCATTATGAATTTTTGTTTTCACTATGTTTAATTTGTATAATGACGTTAAGAGATTATTTTGTTAAACTAAGTTAAGAATCTACATTGTGAACTTAGGTTAAGTATTTTTTCCTGAATAATCAAACATTTAAGGTTATTAAAGGTCAACATTTATTTAAACCTGTTCCGTTAGTTAAGTATTCGTTAGCAAGATTCGGTAGCACTGTAGTTTCTTCAATTAGTAGTAAAGTTTAAATCATTAGCTACTTCAATTATTGATAGATGGCGCTGCTATACATTTAGTAAATATGTTGAGTATCGTTCCTTATAGCGTTGGATATTCACAGACCACGTTGGGTTGCTTTCAAAATTCAGTGTATTTCAGATTGTTGTCCCTATCAACGACGAACTTTACAAACTTTGTTGGGTTGAATTCAAAATCGAAGATATTGCTCGCTATCGTTCTTTTTAGTGCTGGACTTCTGCAAATGTTGTTGGGTTGCATTCGAATTTCATGCTCTTGGTACTCATTCAATTTAGCCTAAACTCTCTTGAATTAATTAAGTCGATTAGATAGAATTTGTGTTTAAATTTTTTTATCATTTTTATTCTTTGATCTAATTTAAACAGCCATCCAAACAAGAAATGTAGTAAATACATTTTGGATAAGTCACCTGGGGAACTAACCTCAAATTTCTAATCTTTACTACGCATGAGAAAATTCTTTTTTGCTTCTGGTAAAACTTATAAATTGCCACCCCCTTCTCAAATTTATATTTTCCACATGCAACTTTTAATTTACCGCAAATTTAACTGACTTGACGCTAGCGCCATCTGTTTTCAGTAACAACTTATCGACTGGCCGTTTCTTAGCACGGATACAAACCCAAATCGTCAGTCGGTGAATGACCGATCATTGTTTTACCAGCATTTAGCTAGGAATAGGACTGTGTTATAGAAGCCGTTGAAACAGTACCTTACAACCTGATATGCCGCACAGTGGGCTAAAGTCACAAAGTTCGTGACAAAAACGTAGAACTTTTTACAGGGATGACCTAGAGGGCTGTTTTTTTTAGATTTACAGATGAATAACTACAGAATAGAGGAAAAATACGGAGAAGCTGAAAATTTATATTTTTTACCTTGAAAATCTAGGTTAAATTTGACATTTTTTGGCAAAAAGTTGTATTATTGGATACCATGAGCGCTCAGATATTATATTACATATATGTTACACATATATTCTAATAGATTTCGTCATGCCGAATCCAAGGGCTTTAAATCAGCCTAGGACTTCCTGTTTGTAAAAAAAATGCAATTGAATTATCTATTTTGAGCCTTCATGGCATGAATGATATCCACTAATGTAAATTTCACTATTTGTCGTATTCAAGGGGGTTTGTGGTCGTCGAATTGGAATACAAAGTAAATGTGTCAAAATTCAAATTGGCTGATCCAATATGGCGCACCAAAATTGTAAGACCGAGCTGATATGACTGAAAATTACTGTACGGGGGTTTTTTGGGTCGCTGATTTCGAATCTAAAATCAAAATGTCAACATTCAAAATATCGAATCCAATATGGCGGACCAAAATTGTAAGACCGAGCCGATATAACTGCAAATTACTATGGCAGGGGGGGGGGGGTCGCTGATTTCGAATCTAAAGTCAAAATTTCAAAATTCAAAGTAAAGGATCCAATATGGCGGAATATCATTGTGAGAATATAACCGATTTTATTAAAAATCGTTACTTAGGGTTTTTTTATGTCGTCGATTTAAAATCTATAGTGAAAATTCAAAAATGTTCAATGTATGATGTAATCTTTAAATATTGCATCAGACATTTAGAGTGAAAATTTAAATTCAAATCATAAAATTTTTGAATTTTTACTTTAGATTAGATGTAGATTTGAAATTTAGATTTTAGATTCGAAATCAGCGACCCGAAAACCCCCGTACAGTAAATTTCAGTCATATCGACTCGGTCTTATGATTTTGGTCCGCCATATTGGATCCGCCATTATGAATTTTGACATTTTTACTTTGTATTCTAATTTGACGACCTCAAAACCCCTTTAGTACGACAAATAGTCAAATTTACATTAGTGAAAATCCTTTCATGACATGAAGGTTCAAAATAGATCATTCAATTGCATTTTTCTCACAAACAGGAAGTCCTAGGCTGATTTAAATCCCATATTTGGATTCGGCATGACGAAATCTATTAGAATATATTTGTAACATATGTAATATAAAATCTGAGCGCCCATGGAATCCAATAATACAACTTTTTGTCAAAAAATGTCAAATTTAACCTAGATTTTCTAGGTAAAAAATATATATTTTCAGCTTCTCCGTATTTTTCATCTATTCTGCAGTTATTCATCTGTAAATCTAAAAAAACCAGCCCTTTAGGTCATCCCTGTCAAAAGTTCTACGATTTTGTCACGAACTTTTTCACTTTAGCTCACTGTGCGCCGTACAAGTGTAATACATAGCCTTATATAACATATAACTACACTATGTAACTCTATGTACTGTAAAATACTACTCCATATCCGTATGGTTCTAGAATTCAGGTATAGATCACATATCCCATATCGACGGTTCTAGAAATTTGTTGCAGGCAAGAGCCCTACGTGCACCGAACCTTATAGAAATTTCAATCGATCTTACCAGAATGTAAGTAGAGTAGGGGTAATGGAGTATAAAAGAAACATCAGATTTCAGTGGCTTCAGTCTATCGTCGAACACAGTGCAAAGTTAGCCATCTGTTGAAAGATCTAGTTGAAATAAAAAAAGAAATGTGTGTTGGAGAAAAAAGATCTAAAAATGATCAACTCAGGTGGCCGTATGGATGGGATCATACCTACGAAATCGCTGTCTGACCTGACCCTTAAGAACAAGTATACCGTTTACCGTGAAAGTTTTCGAGGATGCTATGTGTGAGGATACGTTTGAGAAGATGGAGGAAGCAACCAACAATGAAAAACTATATTTTTGCTACTTCGGAGGACCATATAATCTTTGTGAATTTAAATATGTACAATAAGAATCTTCTTTTGTAAATTTTGTGTACTACAAGTTTTTGAATAATAGGAATAAATAAACACTGCAAAGGGAAAAACTGTGTACTTTGAATATATGCGCATCAATTCACCTTAAGCACTTTAATATTACTTAGATTTAATTTACGGATAGATGAATTCCAATTGCGCGGGCTTTCTACATTGTTCGGAATGTATTTAAGACGAACTTTAACTTCTTTCTGCAAAAGAATTTCGTACCTCCCAGCATTGGATATTGTCAAACAGCGTTGGGTTGAATTCAAAATTCAAAATATTGCTCGCTATAGTTCTTTTCAACGCTGGACTTCAAGAAACGCTGTTGGGTTGAATTTAAATTCCGCACACTTGGCAGTCATGCCATTCAACTTGAACTCTCTTAAATAAATTTCAAAAAATTGACTGATCGATTAGGTAGAATTTTTGTTAATATGAGCAATAGTTTTCTTTAAAATTTTCTCTATTGTTTACATTTTTAATCATTTCTATTCTTTAGTCTAACTTATACAGCCATCTAAATAAGAAATGTAGTAAATACATTTTCGGTGGGTCACCTAGTGAACTATCCTCAAATTTCTAACCTTTACTATGCGTGAGCAAATATTTTTTCGTCCTAGTAAAACTTTTAAATTGGTAACTCCCCTGTTCAAATTGAAATTCTCGCACGTGCAAGTTTTAATATCCCTCCAAATTAACTGTCTTGACGGTGGCGCCATCTGTTACTGGTGACCAGTTATCGACTCTTGGTATCTTAGCACCGATACGAACCATTATCGTCTGTCGGTGAATGACTGGTCACCGTTTTATCGTCATTCAGCTTGAAACAGAAACGTGTTACAGACTTCACCAAAGCAGTACCTCGTAGCCCTGTGTGCCGTGCAAGTGTACTGCACAGTCTTAGGTAACATATATTTATACTACACAGCTCTATGTACTGTAAAATACTACTGTACATTAGTATGTGCTATATAAGTCTACTGCGCATCCATATGTATTGTAGAAGTACACTGCGCAGCCTTGTGCACCACCAAACTGTACTGGGCATCCATATGTGTCATAGAAGCCTATCTAACATTTACAAATCTACTGCGCATCCATAAGTATTGTAGAAGTGCACTGCACATCCATAAGTATTTCAGAAGTGCACTGCGCAGCATGATGTACTGCATTACTTTACTGCGCACCTTTGTGTACCACCAAACAGTAGTGCGCATTCATATGTGCCTTATAAGTCTACTGCGCATTCGTAAGTGACCTAGAAGTGTACTGTGCATCGGTATATGTGGCAGAACTCTACTGCGTAGCCATATATACCACTAAACTGTACTGCGCATCAACATGTATCATAGAAGTCCACTGCACATCTGTAAGTGTCGTGAAAGTGTACTGCGCAGCTATATGTACCATTAAATTCAACTGCGCAGCCCTTTTTACAAGCGAACGGTAGTACGCATCCGCATGTGTCATAGAATCTTACTCCGGTGAAGCACACCGCTAAATATTGAAGAACTCAACTGCGCGGCCCTATATATCTTACCTAAATTCAAAAAGAACGGTCGAACTTTCCAGACGGGGTTATTGCTTTTGAGAATCCATGCATTGAAATATCTGCAAGCCTCGATCGTTCGTTCTCGAATTTAGCTAAAGATTACATATGAAAAATCGTTCGTTCTGGCAACTTGATGCAGGTAGAGTCCCGCGTGCAACGAACCTTGTGGAAACTTCGATCGTCTTTCCAGAATGTAAGCCTCGGGCATTCTCGAAATTTCATTGTATAGAAAATCGTCAGAGTTCACGTCAACATTTCCAGAAGGTTTGAATATTTGCCGGGAATCCCCAGAATTTTATTCTTGGTTGGTAATGCAGGGACCCACCTCGTTAAGCGAACCATGAATTCGTTCCAGCTTTCTAGAAATGTCGATCACTGTTTAACGACTGAGGTGATCCAGAAAGTTTAACGAGTAGGAATCTAAGAGGCAATAGATCCACTTTGATCGAAACTCCTAGAGAAGCAAAATTCTAGAGAGTTCCAGAACTTGGAGAATCCCTGATCCCACATGCGCCACCTTTATAAAAGTTTCTCGTGGTTTCGGTCAGTAAAACAGGGACCATCCTTATTGGTCGAGTCGAGAATCTGCGCCAGGGATCTACCTTACCGACAGTTCAATCACCGACTTTGGGAACTGACCAGTGTCGCCATCTGTCGGTGGCAGCTGTAACTACGTAGTGGTCCCAGAACTCTCATAGCTTAACTACTAAGTATATATTACGAAAAAAAGTAAATAAACATTTCGAAATAATTCCTACCAGATGAAAGTTGTGCTGCCATAACAAAATGTGCTAATAGCATTTTGTGTTGAAAAACTAAAATCAGATGAGCAATTCCATCTTAAATCATCTGAAGAATTTCATCGATTGTTAGTAATTTTGATAAAAATTTTAGTATCCGTTCTCTTCGTTCTTAATTATTTCTCGAAAACTATGAGAGGTCCCATTTTCATATTTACAGGGCTTATAGAGGACATTGTAAGCTATCTATACAAAAAATTGAAGAAAATAAAAAATAGATTATGTCACAAAATTATTTCTTCTTTAAAATATTCCTTTAAAACTGCGTCTCATTATGAATAATTAAAAAAAGAAATTTTGAATATCTTGATTTTATTTTTTTATTTAATATTCTTGATTTTGAATATCTTCTTAATTTTTGAATTTTTAAAACATTATTTTAGGGTTTTACTCTGAACAAGTAAGAGAACGGATAATAGTATTTGCATTAAAATTACTAACAACAGATGAAATTCTTCAGATGATTTGACATGGAATTGCTTAGATACAAGATAAAATAAAAAAGTTGATTTTATATCAGCCAAAGAAACAAAATACTTGCTTTTTATTTTGCATCCTTGGCTTATTTATAGTAGCAAATATTCTCTAAATGATTATAAATTTAAAAATATATTGAAGTTTAAAAAAAGTAAACAAATGTTTTAAAATCGTGAAACTTCAGATAAGTGATTGGAGTATTATTATATTATGTAAAAAATATCAGGGTCTTAGTAACTAAACAAAGACAAACAATTAAAAAATAATATTAGTGATGAAACATTTTCTAATCAGAAAGAGGTCCCAATTTTTAATTCATCACCATTGTTAACACATAATAACCTCATAATTAAGCAAAAGTCTTTATTGATTCAACATTGTAAATTTTTGGTTTATTTAAATATAAATACGCAAAAAGCAAGCAAAATTCTTTGTAATTAACCAGTAAATTCCCAACAACGCCGGAGATATTCTAGTCGGTAATTCTTAGAGATATTACTTTACTTCTAAAACTACTGATTGATGTAAAACCACTAAAATCAAAGAAAAATTTCAAATAATTTTCTGGTGTGGAAAAATTGGCACCAGTCAGTAAAATTCAATATTTAAGTTTTTAAGGCTGAACCTTTTTTTATTTGAAGTATTCAAGACTAAATTGCAAGTTAAAGCATTCAAAGTGGACGTTTTTAGAACACTAAAGCATTTTAAATATAAAATTAAAACACAGCAGTTTCCAGTTCAGGCGTTCAACAATGTATGTAAAAATTACAAGCCTTCTAGAAACTTTTTCTAAATAAAACATTCAAAATTGTACAATATCGAACCAGAAGTCTTCAATTTTATTTTATTTGAAATTGTAAGATTGTGTGAGGTAAAATTTAGGTATGAAAAATGAACTTTTGTAAGCTTGTAGCGATTATATTTGAATAATTAAAAATTAAGAGACTTCAAAAATAACATTTTAAAATACAACCTCCTAAACTGGTTAATTTGAAACTTAATAGTTTATTAATTTCAGCATTTCAAACTCAAGTTAATCGTTAAATGTTTCATAACTTTTACACGTCGTTAACTGACATACCTTCGACTCTTTATTCGGTACACCTAAAGAAACATTCTATTTTTTGTAATTGACATTTTTGTGAAATTATTAAAAATTTAATTTCTACTCTATGACCACTTCAGTGTGTGTAACAAACGAAATCTGGAGAGGGCGCATTGGGGGCAAGTGCATTTACCCGATTCAATCCGATTGGTAACAATTGACACAATTAACAAAAATTCAAAGCGATTCAATTTTTGATCACTCTCAATCGTTATAAATCGGGTCCAATCGTATAATTTGGAGCAGAGTAAATGATTAAAAAGTAGGGTTTGAAAGCAATACTTGCATTCGTAAATACTGGTCTTGTTTTAACAGTCACACATAACATTATTTCTCCAATTTATGATTGTATTTGTTGAAAATTGGATATATCTTTACGTACCTAAAATTGAGTTTACTTTTATTATTTAACCTCCTTCTTTTACTGATAGTCTATTCATGCAATCAATTTTTCTGATTCAAGAATTTTTCCGGTAATATTTTCTTCTACACTTATCAGATAAAGCGATAATAACATGCAAAAAGTTAGGCTATTTCTTTTTAGTGACACTTATTTTGCTTCACGAAATTCGTATAGGGTAAATATGACAGGAAGCCAGTTCATTTTTCTTTCTCACAATTTCGGGGTATAATGGGATTTCAGAAGTTATCGCTTGAGATAAACAGCGAGTGTCGTCTGCTATAAAGAACACAATACAGCATTAAACGCAATCCAACAGCGTACTTTCTTAATTTACAAGAATTTAAAAACTCCTACATTTATGAAACTGGAATGTTTTTATTATATTTCGAATTCATTTTGTGTATCATGTACAGATACAGCTTCATTTTTCATTTCGTCCGATCTTTTGAAAAAACTAGTTGAACATTTTTCCATGAGGCGTAATGATTTTGTATATAATCATTAGTTCATAGTTCACCACCGCAGCGCTTACATCTAAACGGACATACTCAATGTCGAGAGAGTTTTCTTAACTTGGTAAAAAACATTATAAAATATATTTTTTATTCTGCGATTTTCATATTGTTTCAATAAACAGACAGTCATACACGTATGTAACAGTTATAACTCTTCAGTAAGTGGGGCATTATTACCGAAATTCAACACCTCTGAATTAATTGAATATAAAATAATAACGTATTTAAAAAGAGGAATTAAACAATAATTCCTAATAACCGACTCTTTCCTCTTTTATGTCAGGATTTGACCAAATTTTCCCGGGCCGATTATCTATCCCAATCCAGCGCTGTCTATATACTGATACAGGCCGCCGACAGGCCGCTCGTACAAAACTGGCAATACAATCAAGTAATCATGGAGAGCACATCCAATTTTCATACAAAAAATATTAAAATTATATTCAATATATCTAATCTTTTAAAAAATACGAAGCATGATCATTGACAACTTGCGGAAGATAAATAACGTGACTCATACCTCGCAAAGGTTTCAAGGTTTGACTCTGATGAAAGATTTTCTAATCACGAAATTAGATTAAGTGATTCACCGGCATTTTTTATATACCGGCATTATTAATATAAAGCTAAACAAATATTTAAGAAAATTTGTTTATAAATAAAACCCTTAAGGAGTCGGTTCGATGTATATCCGTCCGTTACCGTGACTGGAAAGAAAAATATTAGGTCTACCGATTTTATCTTTTGCGTGAACGTGTGCTTCATGTGACTCATGCGAGGCAAAATATAGCAAACCCTGGTACAAATACTGAACAGGACTTTGCTATGCGAATACTTAAAACTGTAGGCCTTATGGACCTGAAATCGTTTGTTACCGTGGCTAAAGCAAAAACTATGAGGTCTGGCAACTTCATCTTTTGCATGAAGATGTGTTTAACCCTCCGTTAGACGCAACCAGCCTGACAGGCCACCTCAAGCTGTTTTCGCTCATCTCTCGTACTACAGAGCGCACAGGGACTTGACCTTCTTAGTATTTGTTAATCAATATAAGCTTTTTCGAAAACCTTTGATAAGTTTTATGGCAGACTAGGTAAATGTGACTGTGATGCTTCAAACATGCCAGGTTCCCTGCACCCGAGCGGACAAAGTCGCCAACAAATGAACAAAAAGAGAAGCTTTCATAATTGGAAATTGAAATTTTACTTTCAGGGGTTTTTGGGATGCCAATAAGGAATTTGATGTCAATTCCACACAAAAAAAATGGCGGTTGCAATATGGCGGACACTTGTATGAACAGCTTTTTCGATTTCGATGAAAATCGTCACACTGGAGTCCCATGAGTCGATGATAATATATTTGTCGTCATTTTTACAAAAAACATAATTGCGGATGCAATGTGGCTGACAGTATTTTCTAAAACTTATCTCATTCCAACAAAAATCAGTATACGAAGCTTTTTTGAGTCACTAATAAAGTGTTATTTATTCCGTAGGGAAAATTCATAACAAGAGGTGCAATTCAAAAAACGCAAATTCGGTGATTCTGCCTTTCAATAGTCGCCATATTGGATCCATTTCAAGTTTTGCAATTCTAACATCAGAATCGTAATGAGCGATCCCAAAAACCCCCGTACAGCAAGTTTCAGACGAGTTGAAAAAAAATCGCTAATTCTGCGATTCTGCCTTTCAATAGTCGCCATATTGGATCCACCATTTTGAATTTTGCGATTTCAACATCAGAATCGTAATCAGCGACCCCAAAAACCTTGAGATAACTTTCTATAACAATTATTTCTGATGTGCTTCTCGAATGAATACAGGTGGCCTGTCAGGCACATTGCGTCTAAACTAGGAAGTTTTAGGGTTGCGTCTAACGGAGGGTTAACGTATATAATGCGAGAAAAAATAATACGAACCCCGACAAAAATACTCACCGAGACACTGCTATAAAAATACTCGTACAAAAAAATTTAGGCATTTTGCGCTCAAAATGCCCCGTTTACCATGCTTAATTCAAAGCATAATTGATATCTGCGGTTCATACTTTACAGAAAGTTGTATATCTCCTGATTAAGCTTGCGCCTGAAAAATACTGCGAACTCTGGTCGAAGAATTTATCAGAGCGTTGCAATGTGGAAATTATTATACCATTAAGTCATTTCCCTTTCGGGGTAGGTGTGACTTGCTCGGTTGGAAAATAGTAGTGTGTATATGGGTATATAGGTATGGAGTAGATAGGTAGGGGTTAAATGGGTATATAGGTGTACAGTAGGTAGGTATATAGGTATAAGGTAGATAGGAATATAGGTGTTAGGCATAGATATTTTAGATTGATCTGGAATTCTCGTGTTATTTATTTAAATGACACGTTTATTCCGCAACACTGCTCCGACCCAGGTTGCTGATCAATCTCTCTAGCGATCACCCCAAGTGAACAGCCTCACAAAATTGTTATGTATGGTTTCCCACTTGGGCCCATTAGTTTCCAAGGTCTTTATTTCAGGCGTCATTCATTCTATTGTCACTCTGTTTACAAACTATTTGTCGCCACACTTTTCTGTCCTGGCATACTACTTTAGCTTCCTTCACGTTCATGTATTTTTTCATGCAAGCTCTCGTGTTTCTATGGCTTCTTATGTCTCTTCGGATTAGTGTCACATTCACAGATTCTAACCATTCTTTTGGCGGTCTACCTCTGGGCATTCTGCTATTTACTTTACCTTTATACACTTGTTTGGTCAGTCGTTCATCTTTCATTCTTTCAAGATGACCGAACCATCTTAACTGATTTCTTTCCCATGTGTCAACTATTGTCTCTTCTGCACCTCATTCTTTGAGGATCTCGTTTCGGACTTTGTCCATCAGTGTTTTCCCGCATATTATGCGCAGAGGTTTCATGCCGATCGCGTTAATTTTACTCCTGTCCTTTTCTTGACAGGTCCATGTCTCGTTACCGTGTAGTACATTCGGTAAGAATATAGAATTATGTATGGCCATTTTAGCTTTTTTTTATATGTTTTTCTTTGTGAGAATGGACCCTGCTCTACCGATAACCTGCTTACCCTTATTTATGCGCCTATCTAACTCCCCATCTATTTTTCCGTCGCTAGTGAATAGACTACCTAGATATACGTACTTGTCAACTTGTTCTAATCTCTCATCATTAAGGACAATGTTGCACATTGTTTTGTCACTTTTTCCCTCAAACACCATGATTTTTGTTTTATTTACGTTAATTTTGAGTTCCATGTCCTTCATGCTTGTATTAAGTTTATTCAACATTCTTTGCAAGTCCTCGATTGATTCTGCCATAACAATCTTGTCATCTGCGAAAGCTAACCCACGTACCTTGACTGTTTGGAGATCTACACCTTCTTCGTCGAAGAGTGCAGTTCTTAGACACTTATCCATGAATATGATAAATATCCACGAGGACATAACGCATCCTTGTTTCACGCCTTGCATAATATGGAACCAGTCACTCAGTATCCCATTTACCCTTACACTCGCTTTACTACCTGTATATATTGTTTTTATTGCTTGCAGGTGCCCTCCATTTACTCCGTACTCTTTGAGGACTTCCTAAAGTTTACTTCTAACCTTGTCAAATGCTTTTTCTAGGTGAATAAATGCACAGAAAACTTTCTTTCCTACTCTCAGGTTTTTTTCTGTGATCTGTCTTAGGCTAAATATCTGATCTGTACATGATCTTCCTGGCATAAAACCACTTTGGACTTCCCATATCTTTTCTTTTGTGATTTCCATTACCCTACGAATATGTATTTTTGAGTATATTTTACTTACGGTACTTAGTAGACTGATACCTCTGTAATTGCTGCAGTAGCTTTTATCTCCCTTTCTTTTGTATATTGGTACGATATCGCTTTTCTCAAATCGTCTGGGACTTCTCCCGTCTCGATACATAAATTTATCAATTCGCACAACCTGTGAGGTATTTACTCGCCACCGTATTTAAGCATTTCAGCGCTAATACTGTCTACACCAGCAGCCTTACCGTTTTTCAAGTTCTTTATTATGTCTCTGACCTCAGGGACACAGGCTTTTTCAGTTGGGTTTTCTAATGCATTATGTTCTATGTTGCAGTTTTGTTGTCCTATATCTTCACCTCCTAATAGTTCTTTAAAAGAGTCTTTTAAAGCGTCTACTATCCCGTCTATATCATATAGCATTTCACCTTTGCAGTTTCTCATGCTGGCAAACTCTGTACTTTTACTTTCCTTCAACTGTTTATATAATAGTTTCATTATTATTTCAAAGCAGTTTTGTATTTTGTTCTCTTCTTCTGTTCTTCTGTTCTGATTTTCTCTTTGCTCTCTTTGACTAGTCGTTTAACTTTCCTATTTTTGTGTCTGTAATCATTCTTGAGCCTTTTTCTCTCCTCATCGCTAAGGCCTGTCATGTTCATCGTTTTGTTGTGCGCTTCTTTTTTTTTCTTTTTGGGCTGCCTCAATTTCATCATTCCACCATGCATCACCAGATTTTCTTCCTACAACTGCCGTACCACATACTGCGGTCGCAGTTTTAACGATGATATCCCGTAGCAAAGTCCACATGCCCTCTATATCTTTATTGTTTAATAACCCCTTCCAAATTGTCTCATCTATACGTTCGTTTAACCTATTTTTAAAGTCTATTCGCACTTCCGGTTTCTGTAAATTTTCAATCTTTATTCGCGTTTTTTTTTGTTCTCTTTCTTCTCCATCCCCGCCCTAAATTTATTTTGGAGACTAAGAGGTAATGATCAGTATTGCATTCGGAACCCCTCATGACTCTTGTATCTTCAACTAGTTCTCTTAGTCTTTGATCCGCAATAACAAAGTCAATAATACTGTGGCTATTTCCTTTACGCCAGGTGTACATGTGGATCATTTTATGTCTAAACCAAGTATTTGTAATAAATAGGCCCTTTTCTAAGCATAAGCTAACTAATTTTTCCCCGTTATAATTTTTTCTTATTGGATCCCCAAATTTACCTAGCACCCTTTCTGTATCTGTATCCTGACGTTGGACACCGACCCATCCGTTCATATCTCCTAGCAGAATTATTCTTTCACCTTGATCGCAAATACTTATTGTGTCATTTAAAGTGTCCCAAAAGGCGTCTTTGACTTCTCTCGGGTCACTATCAACTGGGGCGTAGCACGCTATGATAAATAATCTTCTGATTCCTACCTTCATTCTAGCCCACAACAATCTGGGACATACAAAATCATGATCTTTGAGATGCTGTCTTGTTTTTTCATTCATAATTAAACCGACCCCCTGACTACCATGTGACTCACTGATTACTATTGACCATATTTCAAAACCGCCTTTCAACACCCCATTTTCTATGTTTCTACTTTCGCAACCCTTTTTCTTCGTCTCAGGTACACATAAAATATCTAGTTTGCTTGCATGCATAGTTTCTCGTAGTTCTCTAACTTTAAGATCATTCACTCCTCTAGCATTCCAAACACCCAGTCTCCATTCATCGCCTGAAACTCGAACTTTACGTTTACCGTGTGTATGCATTTCGTCAATCAAAGTTTCAGTCCATTCCGAGGCTACTTTATTGTTTGTATTATTCATGTTTAGATTGTACACACAACTATCACCTTTATGCGCGAATTTTTTTTGCAAGCCGAAATCATGTCCAAGTTAAGTGATTATTCGTCGTACGGTGGAGAGTCTAGATGTAACGTCAGTCCCACCAAAAACTTCTATTACTGGGATAGTTGGGGGGGGGGGGGTGAGGACAGAGAAAGGAAACCGAGAGTCTCAAGTGGTTGGTGATGTATGCTGAGAAGGTTACCAGCCTTCAGCAACGTTGTATTAGATAGGAGTTATTATGTGCCCATCTGCCGAATCCCGGCCTACCTTTAAACGAGGAGCCAATAACTCTTTTTTTAATTTTTTTTTATTTTTGAAGAAGAGTCATATATAGATATATATTAAATTTTCTCCTGCTTGAAATATTAAAATATTTATAATAATTGAACTGCAATATTATAATTTTTAATCCCTAATGTAAAAAATCTCTGAAATACTGTGTAGTTCTTGTTTTATGAAATTCTTTGAAAAAGCGTTTTTAACATTATTATAAAAATTCAGTGAAAATCATCAAAATTAATCCCTGGAATCTCTCAAAAAACCTTAACATGTCAGAATATCTTAGAAAAACAATTTTTTGAAGTTCCGTTGAAACTATTAAAACCAAACGAAAATTTTTTCAATTAATCCCTCGAAGCTCTAAAAAAGCCTTACAGTATTTTTAAAGTTTACCTCCCCCCACCCCCTCACTATCATTAAATGGGGCCTGATAGTCTAAATTTTTATCTCTAAAAATTTTTGAAGATATTTTACTTCAGCAAAAATTAATACAAATTGGTATAAAAGAAAAACTTATATTTGAAAAAATGTTTCGGGCTCTTCTATTTTCTGTCCGCTTTTCAGATTACACTTGAGTTACGCAGTATAATTAAATTGAAAAACTATACGCGGTTAAAAAAAAATCTTGTATGAAATTGTTTGTATATAGATACATAGTTTAAAGAAAAAATGATCAAAATTTTAGAATTTTATAAAATAGGTAAAACGCATACCTATACATTTAGGAAGATAGAAAGAGAACCTTTGCCTATGAAACCCTTATAACTGCAGGGTTATTTCACAAATACAGGGTGTTTTTTTAAATTTGAGACAACGAAATATCTCAAAAAATACGCATCCTACGGAAAAAATGTCTGGAATAAAAACTTTTT
>CAKNYM010046938.1:76803-131842 GCA_932195095.1 Andricus curvator | reverse complement strand
GCGCCCTAGGCGCGCTGAAACTTGCGAGCGAAGCGAGCCGCGCGCGAAGCGCGCTATGAGAATGTGCCCGCGGAGCGGGCGGATTTTTTTTTTTTCTTTCTTGACTGAAAAATCTTTCTTGGTTGAAAATTCATCTTTTGGGTTTAAAAATTCATCTCTTTTGTTAGCAGTTTCATCTCTTTTGGTTAAAAATGCAACTGGTTGAGGATTCAACTTTTTTGTTGTAAATTTAACTGTTTGGTTAAAGATTAACTTTTTGTGTTGAAAATTTATATTTTCGGACTAAAAATTTAACTGTTTTGTAAAAAAATTATCTTTTTGGATTTAAAATTGAAAATTTTGGTTCAAAATTCAAGAATTTGGTTCAGGATTCAACTCATTTGTTCAAAATTCGTCTTTTTGATTTGCAAATTCATCGCTTTTGAATTTTGGTAGAAAAGTCGTCTTTTTTGGTTAAAAATTCAACTGTTTTGTTGAAAAATAATTTGTTTTTGTTTGAGGATGCAGCTATTTTCTTAAAAAATCTTCTTTTTTAGTTGAATTCAACTTTTTTTCATTAAAAGTTAATATCTTTTTTATTTAAAATATATACTATTACATTATGCGTTAAAAATTAATCTTTTTGGGGTGAAATGTAACTACTTGGTTGAAGGTTGAACCACTTTGATAAAAATTCATTTTTTTCGTTCAAGATTCATGATTTTAGTTGAAAATCCATCTCTTTTCTTGAAAGTTGAACTATTTCGTTAAACATTGATCTATCTTAATTTAAAATTCAACTACTTGAGTAAAAGTTGAACTACTTTGTTAAAAATTTATTCTTTTGGTTGCAAGTTCATCTGGTTAGTTGAAAATTTAACTACTTAGTTGAAAATTCGTCTTCTTTTGGTAGAAAACTAATCTTGTTTTGAAATGTCCTCATTTTTGGTTAAAAGTGCCACTGTTTGGTTGGAAATTAACTTTTTTTATTGAAAATTTAGTTTGTTTTTGAAAATTCATCATTTTAGTTAAAAGTTAATTTCTTTGGTTAAAAATTTCACTGAAAATTAAACTTCGATTTTTGGTTAAAAATTTATATTTTTCAGTTGCAAATTCAACTATTTGTTTAAAAATTCTTGTCTTTTATTGAAAATTCGTCTGTTTTTGGTATGAAAAATTAAACGTCTTGGTTGAAAATTCACCCCTATTTTTGTGAAAAATCTCCTTATTTCGCCAGTTTGTAGAGAATTTTGACCTGTGAAGCCTGCTATTGATACAGTTGAAATAGTTATTTGTGATACTAGTGCGCAAAATAGGTGATTGTGTGCGAGTGTGAATTTTGCAGCATAAGCCGCAGGCGAATGATGCAATCACACGAGTTACCAATCACTTATGCGCACGTGTATCACACGCTACTTTTTGCAACGCCTGTCTGAATAAGTTGTTAGGAGGAGGTAACGAAAAATACTCATTTCATATTGCATAGAGTGGAGTAAACAAATTTTTTTGAAAAAAAAATGTTCTGAAAAAAAATTTGTGCAAAAAAATGTTCGAAAATAAATTTGGTGACAAAAAATTTTGGAAAAAAAATGTTGAAACAAAAAAATGTGTTGAAAAAAATTAGTTAAAAAAATGTGTGCGCATGCGCAGCTTTTTCACCAGTGCCGAAAGTAAGCCATCTTCAAACTGCGCATGCGCGAAAATTGTTCTCACATAGTCTGCTCAAATAAGTTCCTTTAGGCACAATTTAGAAGCATGAAACCGTCAAGTTTTGAGGTGGGTGTTGCAAAAAAAGTTTTGCATGGCTTCTTCGTGCAGGTGTGTGGCAATTTATCAAAGTTTGGCTTAATAGCGACAATTGCCTCTATATTTAAAGAGATGCGAGGATAAAAAATGATTCGCGTGTCTGCCACCCACTTTATTCACAAATAGATGAGTAAAATCGAAGAAAAGTTTCGGAAGGAAATTTCGAAGTACGTATCTATATTGGTTGCACACATTATTATGCATTACACACCATAAAGTCTCGAGAGGTGTGGAGATCATACCACACGCGGCACGACTCGTATTAACTCAATTAGCGTCCCAGGGTTGATAAAGCACGCGTTCAAGCCTCATTCATTCTGACAGCTCAAAATCTTTGCATATCATCGCTCTGTCCAATTATCCATGTCATTTATTTTTCAGTTCAGGATATAAAGTTCAAAAATAGGAATTTAGAGTTCAATTTAAATTACATTTTTTACTCCATGTATACCCTTCCCGGATTTGTACATATCTAATATTCTTCTTCTACAGGAGATCGTCAGAGAATAAACTTTTTTACCTCACATCCCTTCCCAAACCTCAAATTTTCTTAAGTCTCTTTAGATTTAATTGGTTTCTATTAGAAGCGCTCGAATTCGGCTGAACATTTGGTCTGAAAAGTTTCAGAATCCAACTATATTTTTCGTTGAGAATACATATTCTTTAGTTAATAATTCTACTATTCGGTTGAAAATTTAATTATTTTGTTGAAAATTTAACTGTTCTGTTAAAAAGTCCTTTTTCTTTTGTCGGAAATTTAACTGCTTGGTTGGAAATTAATTTTCTTCGTTGAGAATTTAACTATTCTATTTTTGGTTGAAAATTCATCTCTCTGTTTCAAAATTTAACTATTTTGTTTACAATACATTTTTTTTATTGATGAATATTTGCCTTTTTGTTTTCAAAATTAATCTCATTTGACAGAAATAGTATCTTTTTCCGTTAAAAACACAACTGTTTGGTTAAACATTAATCGGTTTTGGCTCAGGATTTAACTATTTTCTTGAAAATTCGTCTTTTTTGGTTGAATTCAACTGATTTTTTATTTAAAATTAAAATATTTTTTTGGTTGAAATAACTACTGTATTTTTCGTTAAGAATTCACATTTTTTGGTCGAAAATTCAACTTCTTGTTTCAAAGTTGAACTACTTGGTTTAAAATGCATTCTTTTGTTGAAGATTTATCATTTTTGTTGAAAAATTAGTTTTTTTTGTTGAACATTAATTTTTTTTACTGATAATGTACCAATTCCGTTTTTGGTTGAAAATTAATCTTTTTTAGTTGAAAATTAAACTATTTGGTTAAAAATTCTTGTATTTTGTTGAAAATTCATCTTATTGGTAGAAAATTAATCATCTTAGCTGAAAATTCGTATTTTCGGTTTGAAAATTCATCCTTTGTGATGGAAACTTCATTTTTTTGGTTTAATTCAACTGTTTTTTTTATTTTGAATTAAAATATTTTTTAGTTGAAAATTCAACTATAAAATAAAAAAAATTGATTAGCAGTTTGAACTCGAAAGTTCATTGCCTCACTACCCGATTCGGGTAGTGTTTCAAGGTGGATATTTACTACCAATGTGGGCCCACCACACCCACGACGGGCCAACAGCAACGCAGTATTCCTGGATGGTCACCCATCCAAGTACTAACCGCGCCCAACAATGCTTAACTTCAGTGATCTTACGAGAACTGGTGTTTCCAGAGTGGTATCGCCGTTGGCGAAAATTCAACTATTTCGTTGAAAATTGAATTATTTGGTTAAAAATTCTAGTATTTTGTTAAAAACTCATCTTTTTAGGCGAAAATTGAACTATTTTGTTGAAAATTCCTCCTTGTTTGATAGGAAACTCGTTCTTTTCTATTGTAAATTCAACTTTCTTCTAAAAATTTTTTTTTATTGCTTGAAAATTCAACTATTTCGGTGAAAATGTTTAAGTTTTTGCTTAAAATTTAATTTACTTTTGTGTTTGAAAATATCACCAGTTGATTGAAAAATCATCTTTCTAGGTTGAAAAAAGAAACTATCTGGTTAAAAATTCAACTATTTTGTTCAAAATTTGTCCCCTTTGCTTGAAAGTTCACCTATGTGGAAACTTTTTGGTTGATAATTAATTTTGTTGTTGAATATTTATCTGTTTGGTTGAAAATTCATCTTTGTATGTTGAAAATTCAACTATTTGATTAAAAATTTAATTATTTTTTTGAAAATTCAACTGTTTTTTGTAAGTTATCTTTTTTTATCCAAAATTCAATTGTTTTGTTGAAAAATTTGTCTTTTGATCGAAAATTTGTCCTTTTAGATTGAAAATTCATCTTTTGTTATGGAAATGTTCTTGGTAGAAGATTCGTGTTTATTGCTTGAAGATTCAACTGTAGTTGAATCTTCAAGCAATAGTCTTAACCACATAGATGTGGTTAAAAATACAACTGTTTATGGTTGAATAAGTTCAATCTTTTTTGTTTGAAAATTCAACTGTTTGATTGAAAAATTATCTTTCTTGGTTGAAAATTAACTTTTTTGTTGAAAATGTACTTTTTCGGATTTAAAAGTCAACTGTTTTTTAGTACATTTGACTTTTTAGCTTCAAAACTCGACGCTTTCATTGAAAATTCGTCTCTTTTGGTAGAAAATTAATATTTTTGGGTTGAAAATTCAACTACTTTGTTGAAAATGCAATATATTTCGACTTTAAGTCTTAGAAGTTTAAAGGGTTTCATATTAAATTCAGAACCTATATATTAATTTTATTTAAAAGATCTTATTCCCCTATTTTCGTTTACAAATCACCCTATTTCCCCTGTTTTTAAAGGGTTTTGGGCTGTGAAGTGTGTAGGCCTTAACAGAATTGTACTAAATTTATATTTCTAGGTATATATTTTTTGAAAGAAAATTTAGCAATTGAATTTTTGATTTCAGCGAGAGCTCACTAGATCCAACGTGGATGATCTGTGAGGCTCGGCAGCTGGGAAGGACGGTGTTCTTGTACACTGGGAGCTGGGGCACCGCAGAGAGGAGATCGTGGAGGAGGGCAGGAGGAACAGAAGGGAGGTGACCAGCCACCCCACATGGACGCCACCCTCAAAATTCCCCCCAAACCCCCCACACCGGATATCCTGTCGTCATTATCTATCCGCGGAATATCCAACCTAATAGGAGACACCATAACAACTCTCCTATTCTTCCTCGCGGTCGACGTTCAAGGACGAGATCGACCGCGAATACCTCGTGCCTCAAACACAATCCCCATCTGTTCCAAGACGATCATTTTTTTCACAGATCCTCCCTCTTTCTTCAAAAAAACCACCCCTTCCGGGTTAGAAAGTGGCCGATCTTCACTGCAGGCAGTGAAGAGAACGAGCCTCTCTTCATTGCCACGAGGTCCCCCTTTTTTACGCCTCTTTGTACACCCACCGACCAATTACGCAAATTTGATGCATTTTTTACGTATTCATCTCTTCGAGACGGCAGCAATCCTCTAGAAGCGCAAACTCACTTCCGGAATTCACATATCGTCAGAAAACTCCGTCCGAAATCGACCAATAGAAACCCGCAACCTAGACAATTTAAACAATGTCGCGCAGTGCTGCCACGCGCCCTATGCAAGGTGAGTTTTTTTTTTCATTTTTTAAACTTTATGTTAACAATTTTATTAGCTTTAAGCTGTAGATGCTACACTCGAGATACTGGTAATTGTTTACTTTGATGACTTATTCGAATTTTAGAATAAATGGTTTGGAATTTTTTGCAAAATCTTTTTTCTAATCCAAAAGTAAAATATTAGTCGAGGGAGGCCAAAAAACATTTGTATTTTTCTCAAAAAATACAAAAATAATTAACCTTTTTTTTCAATAACAGATTTTTTTCAACGGTTTGGATTTCTAGGCAATTATAATCATTTTATGCTCACATCTATAATTTTTGCAAAAAAAAATTGTATTTTTTTTTAAATACACCAAAATAGTTTTAAAAAAAATTATTATTGCAATTTTTTTTAAACCAAATTTTAGAACAAAATATAAGAAGAAATGTATTACATTGAAAGAAATGTGAATCGATCAAAGATTTCATTGATGTTAAATATTAATAGATTTGAATTATTTTAATGAATTTCACTAATTGTTTAATAATTTTAATATTTAACAGTTGCTTGATTTGAAATATTAGATTAGTAAAAATTATAAATTCCTATAGTTAACATTAAAATTATATATTTAAAAAATTTGTTCTATTAATACATTATAAATGTTTACAAAAAGTTTTATTTTAATTAAATAGTAATTTTTCTAGAAAAATTACCAATAATTACTTTTTTTGGCAACTTGATAACTATGTTTTTGAATTGGCCTTGAAAATGTCATTTGCCAATATTTTCGAAGCTATATTCTTAATCAGTACATCGAAATACGATACTATACGTGATTCTTGCAGATTTTGAATTTTTGAACGTTGAAGAGTTTTTTGGTCGAAAATATGAAACTTGCTTTTCGGATATCCTCCGAATGATATTTTACTTTTGGACTGGAAAAATAAATTTTCCAAAAGATTTCAAACCATTGACTCTGAAATTCGGAAAAGTCATAAAAGTAAACAAATAACATCTTTTATAATAACGTTTGTTTATTGTTAATAATAAAAAATGCTTCTAGCCCTGCTAGAAAGCCTTAAAGACCTATAAAAGACACGAAATTGAAAAAAGATTATGAAATTTGAATATTTTGAAGACTTCCAACTTTGGATTTCTAATTTCAAGTAGTTAAATTTGTATAGAGCTTTCGAATTCGGAGGATGTTCAAATTTAATGCTATCAAATATTGATCAATAAGTAACTTCAGCTTTCAAATTTAGATCTTTCCATATTATAATCGTTCACATTTGGATCGTTTCCAGATTAAAAGCCTCCAAATATTGATGGTTATCCAATACAAAATAAAAAGCTTCTAGATTTGAATGATTTCCAAACGGAATGAACTTCAGAAAAGCTTTGGAATTTGTATCGTGTTTTTAGATAATTCCTAGGTGAAAATTAGAATCGTTTATAAATTTATAAAGGGTTGAAGGCTTTCTAGTTAAATAATTTTGAAAAATGGGTTCCAAATTGAGAATATATGACATAATATATAGGTTTAAAATTTTTTAAACATTTAAAAATAAAATGGTCAATAATCGATACATTTTGGTACAACTTACGATTTTCGAATTGAAACTTTCATATTTGAATGTTTTCTAAATTGACGATTTTCAAATGTAGGTGCTTTTTTGAATGTTGAACATTTAAAATTCAGATCAATTTTAACCTTACAGGATAAAAAATTAAATAATCTAAAAATTATAATTGTCAATTTTAATAACATGAAAAATTCTTATTCTCTGGTCATTTCATTTTATTTCGCCGAAGTCGGTTGCGACCTAATTTAAACAATTTTTGATTCTTGACAGTAATAAAATTCAATGTTTTTTGAACTTACTTAATACAGAAATTTATCAAATGACTTTATTTTCAGTTAGAAATTTGATATACAAATTGCAAAGTTACAGAAAAATTTCACATTCATATGCATTATAAAATAGAGAAAAACTCTAATTCTATGGACGAAAATTGTGTTTTAAAAATAACTAAAACATAACCATTTTTTGACTTTTGAGCCCTTTTTCAATTTTTGATGCATATATACAATTTTTGTCTGAAGTTCGTTACTTTGGAGGTTTTGTCCATTCTCGCAAGTGAATAACTTGGAGGCGGAAAATTGAAAAAAATCCCGAATTTACAGTGTATGTAAATCAGGTCTTCATTTTGTCTCCCTGAAAATTTATATTTTGAAGAATTTTTGAAGAATTGCTATTTTGAGATTTGGTTAACGAGGTAAAGACAAAGTTGAAGTTGGCTCTTGTGATTCGACTACAAAAAAGTTTAAATTTTATTATAGTTAAGTATGCAAATTTTTTTAAATTAGGTCGCAGCCGACTTTGGCGAAATAAAATGTAATGGCACTCTCTCCAGATTCGAAAGTTCCAAAATATAAGTATCTGCTAGATTCTAGAATCATGCGATTTAATTTATCATTAAATTTCACATTGTTGAAATAATGAGAGAATTTGATCTAAAAATTGTAAAAATTTCAGGACTCTTAAAAACGAAATTTCGTAAAATTAGTTCCATATAATTTTTTAACGCAAATAAAGAGTGTAGCTATCTTATGCTTTAATCATGCAACTTATATCACATATGCGATGACTTTTGGATATTATATAAAAATGTACGGCTTGGCTTTTTGAAAACAAGGAAAGTAAGCTACGGTATTCCATGTTGAAAATGCAAAAAGTAATTTCGCTGAAATGACATACTCACATAATAATATGAGAAAAGAGACAACGACATTATCACATGTACTAATATACTTATATTTGTGTCTCTTATATCTTTCTTCGTTATGTTGTCACATGTGAGTGGTTTTAGAAAGATCACTCTCATAATACATCAACTAGATATTAAGGAGTCATATTTACCCATAAAACACACGTCATATTATCCCAAAACTCTACCTACATTTGAAGGGTGACTACAAAAGCGGATAAGGAACAAAATAGAAATTTTTCAGGAAAGCGAAAAAAACTTCTGCAAAATTAAAATCACCACTTAAAAATAAGACAAATAACCACATCCGAGATGACGTGTTGCGCTGATGCAAGCCCGTAAATTTTATTAGAAAAAGTTATCCAGTTCCGAGGAATCAGACAAGGTCAGCTGACAATCTCAAAGTGTTACTGACCACAAAATGGAACAGGGTAGGCTGCGGATTGCGATAAAAAATGTAATCTTCAGTTCATATATATTTATAAAGTAAAAACTTGCTTCCGAGATACTGAGTTTCTGAATGAGGGTAGAAAAGTTTCGATCTAAAAAAGTGAACCGATTCCGAGTAAATCGTCCAAAAAATGTTGAGGTTACTATTTCACAGGTTTTAAAAAACGGTTTTCGGTAGCGATTGGAAATCACAATTTCAATTTTTTACAAAAATAAAAACTTGCTCCCGAGATATAGGGAGGTTAAATAAGAATAACAAATGTTTGATACAAACAAATTATTCTGTTCCGAGAAAATCAAATTTTAGTGTGTCGCTATTGCTCTGAGATAGAAAATTATTCGGTGCAAGGACTATAAAAAGAAGATTTTTTTTCATAAACAATAATATTTTCAAAAAATCTTGTGAAGAGAAGAAAAAAATTATTACTACGGTACAATACTACGCTAAAATTTCAACTAATATTTAAATTACATTTTTTTATCGCTGTATTAAAAATGAGAATTCGAACAAATCTTTTTATCACAACGTGTATTTGATTTTTAAAGATTTTTTTATGCAATAAACCCATTTTCGAAAAAATGTTAATTATCTAGTTCTATACTATGATCATTCGTTTACTGTATTACTATCAGGATAGTTTTATAATGAAATTGGTTTCTCCCGTTTTAATCGAGACACTTGGAAAACAATTCGGTTGAATAAACAAAATTGTTGTTGGTTCAATCATAGAATATGCTTAGGGAGCGTCAATGAAGTACGCAAATTAATTAATTTAATGACGAAATTTTAGCTCGCTTCACCTACTGTAAGGATTCGTAAGATTTGTATAACCTCCCCCCTCCCCCTTCTTACGTAAGATTTTATATTTTTTTATTCAATATATAAAAAATGTATCAATTATTTTCACCGCAAACGAGATTTCATGGGATTTAAAAAGATTTGAAAGAACTATAAAGTATTTAAAAAAGTTACACATTTTTAAAGAATTTAATGAGATTTCCAAAGCTTTTTAAGGATTTCATGAGATGTCAAGGAATTTCAAAAAATTTCTAGGGATAAGAAAGTTTTAGGGTAGCTTTTCAAATTATTTTAAAAGATTTCAAATAGTTTAGAGAAATGACTGGATTCCGAGGGATTTCAAAGAATTTTAATGGATTTCAAAAGATTTTTAGGGATTTTCACGGATTTGAAGAGATTTCAAGATTCCAAAATATATATCCACGGATTTTACAGGATTTTGAAGATTTAAAGGAATTTTAATGGATTTCTGAAAATTAGAAAGGATTTTTATGGATTTTGAGGAATTGTAATATATTGTGAGGTATTTCAAGAAATTCGGAAAGGTTATCACGGATTTTAAAGATTTCAATTAATTTTAAAGGAATTTCAAAATATTTCACGGAATTTCAATGATTTCAAGCAATTTTGAGAGATTTTAAGGGATCTCCACAAATTCATGTTATACCGAAGTATTTTCACGATTTTTGAATAATATCAGGGTATTTTAGTGAGATTCGAAGGGATTTAAAGAGATTTAAAAAGATCATAGGTTATTTCAAAAGATTTTCAAAGATTTCAAAGCATTTTAAAGGATTTTAAGAGATGTAAAGGGGTTTCGATGATTTCACGGGATTTCAAAGGATTGAAATGTTTATTTATTAAATTCTCACGTCAAATTATGTAAATATGGCAGAAAAAATTTGCTTTTTCTTGCATTTTCAACTGTTAAAAATTGAAGAAAATTGAATTTTCCACTGCTGAAATTGAATTTTTAACATTTGAAAATTCGATCTTAATTTTTCTTCAATTTTCTACTGTGGAAATCTCAATTTTCAATTTTATATAATTTTACATGAGAATTTAATAGACATTTCAATCAAATTATGTTGAGAGAGTCGATTTTTTCATAAACGGGTTCCGATTGGCAAATAACGTTTTGGAAAATTAATAGTCTTCCAATTGACACACAGATAGGGTATTTATGAGATCTAAAAAAATCCCAACTCTGGTCATCTCCTTGATAAACAATTACAAACTAAAAGCGTTTGTAATTGACGATTTTTCATAAAAAAGGTTTTAAGTTGATCAATTGTAAATATCTATTGATTATTGATTTTTTAAATTGAACTGTAGTACAAGTATTAAAAAATGAACAATAATTAATTTAACAATACAATTCTTAATTTGTTCAAAATTAAAAATTTTACCTCTTTTAACGTTAAAAATTGAACTGTTTCAATTCGAAAGCTAGTAGTCAAAAAAATGTAAATGTCCGATTGAAACTTTATAAATTATTTTCAATTTTAAAATAACTTAAATTAATAGATTCATCTTCAAACCCTTTTATTCAATTTAAAATCCTATTCAAATATTGTTTCATCGGTCTAAAATATTCCATTTTTAACCCATTAAATTATATATTCTTTAAGTAAAAAAAAGAACAATTTTTTAATATTTAGAAATATTTTACTGTTCATTTAAAATGATTAATTATAAATCAAATTACATTTTCAGAGTCTTAATTTAAACTTTGAACGTCACATTTTTAATTTGTAAGTGAAAGTGTTAAATCTCGATGTATAAATAACAATTACACAATTATGAATTCAAAACGACTTAAAATTAAAATAATTTAACTTCTAATTTAAAAAGTTTTTATTTAAATCGTTCCATTTTTAATGGTTTTAACTTAAAATTATATCATTTTGAACATATTTACAAATTTATTGATTCTTTCTTTAAATTAGAGCATTGAAAATGCTAACGTGGAATTATCTTTTCTAACCAGAAATCTTTAAACTGTTCGACTTAGGAAAGTTTAAAATTTGAAATGATGCAGTTCAACGGTATTTAATTTAAAAGTGTTAAAAGCTTCCATTTCAACACGTAAATTATTGAGCTTTTAAATTAAAAAATGTTTTCCACTTTGAGTGTTTTAATTTGAAGTTCAGTTTTAATTACTTTAAATTACATTTTTTTAAATTAAAAAAATAGGTATCTCATATTTTATAATTGTAATAATTACTTTAAAAGCTTTCTTGGTTACATCAAAGATATTAAAATACTGCACACCTAAAGTAAACAGAGACTCATTTATCTAACTGTCAGATATGTAATCATTTATCACACATTGCAGTCTAGCGTTTCAGGATAAGAATACAAAATTTGAAATCCAGATTATATTTCTTGTTTTTGAAACCAAGCAATTTTATCCGAGCACTTTAAGTGCAAAAATATGTTGTGCTTTTTAAAATTCCTTTAAAAATTTCTTATCAATTTTAATATTTTGCTCGATTTTAAGCGACTTTATTGTGCAAACTACTATTATAAAAAAAGGGTAGGATCGATATTTAGATATAAAATTGTTGACAATAGGATTTCGTAACAAATTCTTTGTTTGAACGGATAATAAAAGAGGAAACATAAAGATTATGAGCAATGTTTTGCCGCAGATCTGATAATAAACTTTATCTGATTTTAAAAAAATTGTATCATTACCTTGCGTGTTTATTACGATTGCAGGCGCACTAAAATTTCATGAGAAAATCATTGTGTAGTAAATAAGCTTATGATCTCTGAAAATCTAGTTTTATTATAAAGAGGAGAATATATGATTAATTGATCAAAGACATTCCTATTATTTTACAATTAGTTAATAGTTATTTGTGATACAAGGACCCTCAGTGGCACTTTTTCGGCCGAGTACTGCAATTTACACGAAGCAATTATATAATGGAAAAAAGGGAAAGGTTTTTGAGAATGGGGGAAAAAGGGCAAATTAAGAAAAAAAGGGGAAGACTGTGCACCCTGTGAAAACCGACGAACTCAAATTTTACATAAAATGCCACTTAGGGACCAAGTTTCACATACTATTTTTCATCACACCAGTCAACCATAAGTGCAAATAAGTTGCATAGAGTCCTAATCTAAAAACCCGGGAGGGTCCAGAGACGGAGTCCGGTAATGTGCGTGGGATAAGAAATCGATACTAAATTACCCTAAGTAGTAAGTACCCTAAATAAGTACCTTAAATACTAAAAAAAAAATACTTAGAAAATTTTACGGCCTATGTTAAAAAGTGCTATTTAGGTATCGTTCGCAATACCTAAAATCGCACTTATGATGGCGATGTGATACAAATATATATAATTATTATTTATATCTGGTACTCGGACAAATGGCAGACTGCTTACTTCTAGAACATTATTTTAATTAATTTCTTCGGTGAAACTACGGCTGGGTTTCAAGTACAGATCATAATTATAAGATTTGAGATACAGTAAACGATAAATTACTTTTTATTATTTTTATTTAAATCCAAAAGAATTTGAATATCTGTGTTAAATACTAATTGTGAAAAAAATCATCCATATGAATTTTTTATTATTCAAGTCGTAAAGTTATTGCCCACAGGTTTTTTTACTAGTATAAATTAGTAATAATTAGAGCCTCTTCTAGTAACTCATAAAGCTTGACCTTCTGTCAGGACAGTGAGTTCTTTAATTTTTTTTCTATCTTAATAATATTTTATAGGCTTGGAGTTTCATCAGCTTCTTTATAGAATTTCTTTAAGTTTACAATTCAAGCAAACTTTTAAAATATCTATTGCGTTTTCAAAGGAAATTTGTTGCAGACATTGAGTAATTGACGAGAAAAAAAATCAGTCAGTTTACAGGGGGTCTACCTGACGAATGATTTTTAATTTTCGTTCATTCCCCGTTTTTATCTCGGTAAATTTAAAAGAGTTCAAAAAATTTGAATGATTTCAAACGATTTTTAAAGATTTCAAGAGATTTCTAAGCATTTTTAAAGATTTGAAAGGTTTCTGATTTGGAACAATGAATTTTCAAAATCTGACGCATTCTGATTTGGAATAAGGATTGTTTTTATAAATTCCCTTTTTATAAATCAGAATTAACATTAATTTTCAAAATTTCCTGTTCCATGTCAAAAGTTTCCTCTTTCTGAGGCAAAATTATAATTCTTTAAGAAATTCCATATCCTAAAGTAAAAAGTCTAATTTTTAATGGAATTTCCTGTTCTAAAGTGAAGCTTGAATGGAAATTATAATTCTTTATGGAAATTTCCAGTTCTATCTTAGAATTATAATTCTTTTAGAAAATGTCCTGCCCCTCAGTAAAAATTCTAATTCTTTCCCGAAATTACCTGTCCTAAAGTCAAAATTATAATTCTTTAGGAAACTCTCTGTTCTAAAGTCAAAATTATATTTCTTTGCTGAAATTCCGTGTCCCAAAGTAAAAATTATAATTCTTTACAGAAAATCCACGTCGAAACTTAGAATAATTCTTTTTGAAAATGTCCTGCTTCAAGTCAGAATAATTGTAATTCTTCACGTGACTTTTTAAATATTTAGTTTACATGTGTCCTAACTGAGAATTATAAAGCTTCTAGAAATTATTACTCGAAATTATCATTCTTTACTGAAATCCCCTGTCTCAGCACAGAATTAGAGTACATAAAATATGTGAAACCACTTTTAATTTGCATATTAGTACATTCGAGAAAAATCCCCGTCACTGAATCAAATTCCCTAGTTTCCTCATTTCCCGGTCAGGTAGACACCCTGATTTGACTCAGAACAATAACCTAAAAACAATATGATTTCTTAAACAATGGTACAATCTAAATTAAAAATTAGTTGTCAAACTGAAAATTAGCTTCATCAGTTTTTTTTGTACAGATCATAGGATTTTCTTTTCAGATGAAGACAATCTAAGCTTATATCAAGCCTAATTGTACTGAATGTCAAGCATATTAGTGTTTTATTTCAGCAGGAATGGTTTAGAAAATTTTGGAATTTCATGGTGGGAGCAAAATTCCTATTTTCGTATATTGTGCTTTCAATCTCTGTGGCTCTGGAAATTAATTTGTTTTCTTTCTAAAAGTGGTAGATTTACCTAGTTGCGACTCCCACTTCTGAGAGATTTACAACTTGAGGACCAACAGAAAATGTTGAATTTTCAACTAAAAAAGATGCATTTTCAACAAAATAGTTGGATTTTCAATCAAAAAGAGATCAATTTTCAGCTAAAAATGGAAGAGTTAAATTTTTAGTAACAAAAATTAATTTTCAGCTGAAAGAAATTTTCAGAAAAATAGTTTAATTTACAGCTAAAGAGATATCTTTTCAACTAATATGATGCATTTTTAACAAAAAATAGAATAGTTAAATTTTCATCTAAAGAGAAGAAGCTTTAGCAAAATTCTTACATTTCTAACTATAAAATGAATTTTTGACAAAGAAGGTCCACCGAATAGTTTAATTTTCAACCTAAAGATGAATTTTCAACAAAATACATGAAGTTTCAACCTATTTGCATTTTCAACAAAACAATCAAATAGTTTAATTTTCAACTAAAAAATATTAATTTTCCACCAAAAATGGTATAGTTGAATTTTCAGTTAAAAAATTAATGTTGAAACAGAAAAACGTATTTTCAACAAAATAGTTATATTTTTAACAAAATAGATGACTTTTCAACTAAAATGATGGATCTTTAACCAAAACAATAAATTTGTAACAAAAGAGTTCAACTTTAAATCAATCAGTTAAATTTTTGGCTACAAATATTAATTTTGAACCAAGAAGATTAATTTTCTACCAAAAAGGCAAATTTTTAACAAAATACATGATTTTTCAACAAACAAAACAATTTCAATAAAAAATGGAGAAGTTAAAATTGCAGTTAAAAGAATTAAATTTCAATTTAAAAAAAAAACGAATTTACAGCGAAACAGTCAGATTTTCAACCATAAAAATGAATTTTAACAGAGGAGTTTATCTTTCAACCAAACAATGTTCAACCAAAAAAAAGAATATTTAACAAAATATTTAAATTCTCAACCAAATATTTTTATTTGAAATCAAAAACAATTGAATTTAACCAAAACTGATTTATTCTTAACCAAAAAGTTGTATTTTAAACCAAAAAAGATTAAATTTCTACCAAAAGAGATAAATTATCAAATTATAGAGACGAATTTTCAACCAAAGAGAAGAATTTTTAACAAAAATGATAAATCTTCAACTGGAGTAGTTAAATTTTCAGTTCGTAAAATTAATCTTCAACAAAAGAAAAGAAACTTCAACTCTGCAAATTAAATTTTTTCTTTAAAAAAGTATTTGTTCAGATTTAAGTAGTTCAATTGTTCATTTTGATCCAATTTCGGGATCAAATTGTTCAAGTGACAATTACGGTGAGGACAGGACTCAGGCAGACTATTTTTAAAGACTATTTTCATGATTAAATTTAGCTACTGACTTGATATAAAATGAAACAAAACAAAAGAAAGTTAATGAAATGAAACCACATCTTCTTTCCCCTAATTAAAAAAAACTAATTTCGAAATTTCGCGGGAGCTAGACGTCTCCTGCACGTGGCGCCGTGCGATGACGCCTTGAACTGACGGACGACGACGTCGACGTCGCCGTCGACGATACCGTGCCAAGGCGACGTCGGCAAGTCGTCGCGACGAGATTTTTCGTGCATTCTCGGCGTTTCTCGTTTTAGCAAACGGTGCGCGACGAGACCAGGAGAGTGACAGAGAAAGTCGCGATGATTAGATAAAGAAACCGAAATCCAAAGACGGAGCCTGTGACGGACCGACGGGAGGACCTACAATCCACAAATCGTGTAGTAGAAACGGTGCCACGAGAAAGACAGATTCGCGTCGTGAGTGCGGATATGGCTCCCTCGATCTGCGGTAATCGAGCAGGTGTATGATAACGCAACCCCTACTGGAGGGTGCATGGCGAGTTCGCACAGATTTTACACCCAAAAAACAACAAAAAAAGTTTGAAAAAGCGTGCGTGAATATAAAAATCAACCAAGTGTTGTGGTGGTGGTGGTGAGTGTTGTGTGGCTCTTACTCTCTTCAACGGGGACGACATGCCCTGTCACAGAGAAAACCTAATTTCAACATTGAATCCCTTCTCAAAATTATATGCAATTGATGCTTGAAGCAAGTCAAAGACTGTCTAAATTTTACTTGAAATGATCCTCAGAATCCTTTCAACGATGTCACCCGATATCAGGTTGCACCCCTGCATTGAGCGGGAAAGTGCAAGTGACTCGTGAAAGGTACTTCCAAAAGTAATCAAAAGAACAGGTATTGCAGATTAAATCCCAAAAATTAGATATTAATTCAAGAGCGGTCTAATAATCGCATACCGCCGCCGCTCTGTCTGCATCGTCTGGTAAGCGAAGAAGCGTTCTATCGATTGCCTCCTACACCTCTAACCCTCTAACTCTTCCAACTCTCGTTTTTGGCCTGGATTCCAGTAGCAGTTCGTTATTCATTTTTTTTTAAAAGTTTTTCGGTATCATGTGAGATGCTTGATTGAAATTATTGCAATCTTGCTTTGTTGCCCTAGATACCATGTACATGTGGGTTGATAGCACATCGTTACGCGATCGTTATGACGCGACCTTAGAGTACCTCACCTGAACATGAGAATACGAGTATAGTTCCATAGTTTCGAGTTTACACATACACTTGGGTATGATAGGGCTATTATTTTTTCCCTGGTAGCTGTGTTTCAATTACTCCAGTAGAAGCAACGAGAGAGGAGTATCCAGCTTTGCAGACCATTTAGCACGGTCGATCAACCACTTTTCTTACCACCTAGGCTCTAGAAAAACGATTTTTTCTACTTTTAACTAGATTGCAATTTGCTTAGCTATATGGGCACCTTCAAGGATGGAAACAAATGTTTATATGATACTATCTCATGAATTGTCTCGGAATTTTATGAGTGTCAATAACAGACTTCCCATTTTTTCCCATATTCCCCTCTTTTTTTTCTTTCTTTTTTATAAAGAATTCCGATTTTTTCCCCTGTTTTCAAGAAACTTCCCCTTTTTCTCGTTTTTCGCTTAAATGCGAACTGAATTAATAGAACCCAATAAGAAAATTGAATTATTTTTGGTTGAAACTTAATTATTTTTAGTTTAAAAGTATATTATATTTTTGGTTCAGAATTGATTTGTGTAGGTTCAAAATTCTACTATTTGATCGAAAATTTAATTCTTTTGTTGAAAATTCAACTATTTTGTTGGAAAGTCACTTTTTTTGTTGAAATTTAAAAAGTTTTTATTGAAATTTGTCTGCTTTGAAATACCAATCACTACATTTTTTTAATTAATCTTTTTTTATTGAAAATTCGAATGGTTGGTTAAAAGTTGAACTGCTATGTTAAAAATTAATTTTTTTGGTCCAAGATTCATCTCTTTGTTGAAAATGTACCTATTTTTAAAAAATCCTTTTTGTTTTCAATGAAAATTAATTTTGTTAACTGAAAATTTAACTATTCTATTTTTGGTTGAAAATCTATCTTTTTAAGCAAAAAATTCAAATATTTGGTTGAAAATTCATGTATTTTGTTGAAAATTATTCTTTTTCATAGAAAATTAATCTTCTTGGTTGAAAAATAAACTATTCTCGTAAAAGATCCTCCTATTTGGTTGAGAATTAACTTTTTTGTTGAACATTTATATTTTCGAGTTGAAAATTAAACTGTCTTTAGAAAATTTGTAATTTTGTTTGAAAAGTTGTCTTTTTTTGTCAAAGGTTTAACTACTTTGTTGCATTTTTTTGATTGTTGAAGAAACATCACTTTAATTTAAAATTGAACTCTTTGGTTGAAAAAACTATTTTCTTGAAAATTCTATTCTTTTTTTTGTTGAGAATTAATTTTTGCTGAAAGTTTAACTTTTCCAGTTTTGGTTGAAAATTTATCTTTCTTTCAGTTGGATATTCCTGTATTTTGTTGAAATTCCTTTTTTTTTTTGTAGAAAATTCAGGTGCTTGGTTGAAAGTTGAATTACTTTGCAAAAAATTCATTTTTTACTTGTTAAAGATTCAAAATTTTAGTTGAAAATTTATCTCTTTGGTTGAAGATTGAAATATTCAGTACAAAATTATTTATTTTACTATTTGGTTAAACGAAATTTATTTTGTTGTAAATTCTTCTTTTTGGTAGAGAATTAATCATCTTGACTGGTAATTCGTCTTTTTGGTTTGTAAATTCATCTCTTTTGGTTGAAAATTCATATTTTCATACTAAAAATTCAAATATTTTTTGAAAATTGGTCTATTTGGTTTTAAAATTGATATGTATTTGTTTGAGAATTGATATGTTTCGGTTAAGGATTCAAACATTTTTTTGAAAATTTTTCTTTTTCCGTTGAGTTTAATAGGTTTTGATTTAGAATTAACATATTTTCTGGTTAAATATCAGTTACTAAATATTTTGTTAAGAATTCGTATTTTCTGGTTGGAAATTCAACTACTTGATTGAAAGTTGAACTGTTCCATTTTTGGTTGAAAACTTATTATTTTTAGTCGAAAATTCAAGTATTTGGTGAAAAATTGATCTTTGTAAGTTGAAAATTAAACTATTTGGTTAAAAGTTCACCTTTTTTAAATTTAATTATTTTGTTGAATATTTAACTGTTTTGTTAATATTTTTATCTATTTATACATATAATTCGTCCTTTTGGATTCAAAATTAATATTTTTGGTAGAAAAGTAATCTTACTTGTTTGAAAGAATGTGAGGTCTTTTATAAAATTCAGAGACGATTCATGAGATAGTATGATATAAAATTTGTTTCTATCCTTAAAAGTTCTCATATAGCTAAGCAAATTGCGATCTAGTTTAGTATATTTTTTTTTTTTGAAAACGCGACCATTTGCTAGAAAATCGATCTTTTATTAAAATATTCTACTTTTTAGCTTGAAAACTTTAGTTTTTTTGTTAAAAA
Source organism: Andricus curvator (assembly GCA_932195095.1). Classification (NCBI taxonomy): domain Eukaryota; kingdom Metazoa; phylum Arthropoda; class Insecta; order Hymenoptera; family Cynipidae; genus Andricus; species Andricus curvator. Next base: position 112,464 of record CAKNYM010046938.1, on the reverse strand, counting down.
TGCAATGTATTTAGACTTAAAATCTTAAGAATTTCAAGCGTTTCATATTGAATTCAATATGTTATCTACGTCAATGTTATTTCCAAGAATTTATTCACCTATTTTCGTGAAAACTCTCCCTATTTCCCTTGTTTTAAGAGCATTTTGGGCCATGAAGTCTGCAATAATCGTATGCTTCCTCTATATAACTCTGAATTAACATTAGTGAAATTTTTTTAGACTAATTTGACTAAAAATTGGTCAAATCTTAGAAAACCAATACAGAATAAAAATTCAAAATTTGTTTGGAATTGTTTGCTCAATAAAAAAATTATCTTCATGAATGTCTCAAAACATGTTGAGGTAAAACAATAATTTGATAAAGATATACATTGGCTTTTTCCAATCATTGTTTCCAAAGCTCGAGATTTTCTTTTTAAATTTCTGAATCAGTATGTAGGCAGACTTGAAAATCCAGAGGTAAATCCCAAGGCTGGTAGGTTTCCCAAGTCTGAATTGATCAATAACTATATAATAGGAAAATGCCTCTATACAACTCGAATGATAAAAACTTGAAATTATAGTACTAATTTAATTTCACGGTGTCTAGTAGACCGGGAAATCGGGAAAATACCGAGAATTTTATTTGTGATCGGGAATTTTTTCTTCCATCGCAAAATCTCCTTTTTTCTACTTTATCTTTTTTTTATTGTTTAGTCGAGAATCAGAGGGAGGAAAATCTGATTGCTTCGCCTATATCGTGTATGATACCATCTAAGTTTTTCGATGTTTGCGTAAGTTCTTTTAATATTAATTATACATGAAAATATTTATTTAAGCAGAAAAAAATTTTTTATTTAAGCGGAAAACAATATTTTAATTTTTACACCATTTTTTCAAATTTCAACATGTTGCACGATCGCAAGCAAAAATGGTATGAATAATAGTAATAATTTGATGCAATTTTATAGAAATTTACTTTTATAATTATCCCAAGGATACTGAGAAATGTTATTATACTATATTTTATTTAAATTTTAAGAAAACATGGAAATTTGCCCTACTTTTTCAATAGCCACGGGCATTTCCGGGTAGATTTCAACTTTCTCAAGAGAAAAAATTTAACTGTCATGTAATTAACATTAAAAGAACTTAAGAAATAAGCAATCACCGTAAATAAATCATTGTTTTCTTTACGACGTACATTTTGTACATGTGTATTATGTTAAAATTCCCATTTCTGTACGTTGGTTTGCGACAAATTACAAAAATACTTATTTAAATTGATCGGGAAAAAATGTTTTTGAGAAAAAGCCGGGAAAAATCCAGGAATTTCACATTTGATTTAATTTGAATTTGAAAAATAATCAAACCTCAAACCGTTTTTTGAAAATTAAATTTGATATTTTATGAAAATATATTATTACAGGGTTTCTACCCTACCTAAAAAACATGGAAAACCTGGAATTGTCCGGGAATTTTTATATATCTGGAAAACTCTAGAAATGTCAGGGATTTTTTTTTAAAGTCAGGGAATTTTTTGTCTTTAATTGCAATAGAAATTGAATCACAATTGATCTTCAGTTGTAGAAGTAGCTTTATATTACTATATTCAACTATTTTGTTTAAAATTACTTTTTTTAACTGAAGATTTAACTATTGTATTTTTGGCTGAAAATTCATCATTTTTGATTGAAAATTCAAGTATTTCGTTGAAAATTCATGTATTTGTTGAAAAATTGTATCTTTTTTGGTAGAGAATTAATATCTTTGATTTAAAATTATCTTCTTGTTTGAAAATTCTTCTTTCTGGTTGAAAATTCAAATACTCTAGTTATAAATTCATAATTATTATTGAAAATTCATCTTTTTGATGGAAAATAAAACTACTTACTACTATCTATCTTGTTGAAAATGCAATATTTTTATTTGAAAATTGAGATATTCGAAGCGGTTTAAATTGCATTAATATAGTACACACATTAATTTTACCTAAATTATGCACTGAATTTTAAGTATAAGAAGATAAAATGAAGATTTGTTTGAATTATGATTAAAATTGATGGAATTTAGAGACAAATTCAAGAAGTGATTAATTATGTTTTTAGTATTATTTAATTAATCGATGGTGCTAATATATTTAAGAATATTTTTTAATATAATTTTCAAAGCCTTCTAACTTAAACATATTAATTGAATCCCTAGGAACTGGAAAAAACATTATTTATAATAAATTCGCGTAACTGTATACATTTTCCGAGTCGATTGTTTTAAAAAATGGGAAATATTTGAATGGCTCCGTACTATGGAAAATTATACCTTGTAAAAACCTGGAATTGTCAATGTATTTTTTTCAGGATTCATGTGTTATTAAGAGTTATGAGTAAAATTCATTTATTTGAAAACAATGGGAAATAAAATTTGTTTTACTCCAGAAAAAATTAATTATTTTCATAAATATCTGAAAACATGTTAAGGTAAAATAATAATATGTATGGTGAAGGTACATTGGCCTTTTCTAATCATTGTTTTAATATAGACTATAGGGAATCCCAGAAGCTCGAAGTTTTCCCTTGGAATTTACTTATAAAAATAAGCTGGTAGACTTGGAATTCCCAAGGCTCTAGGGGTTTCCCGAGTCTGAATTGATCAATAAGTGTGAAGGGAAAAACTTTCACCAAATTAAATTCGAAAGCAGTTCGCCTGTAAGTTTGCTATTATAGTTCCGATCCCAATCCACTTTTTCCGATTAAATTTGAGATTTTACCAAACTCTATTATTAGTAGAGCTAATCCTCTATTCACTGACTCACCGAAATTTTAAGTTTGAACCTTTCGATTAGGGAGAATGTCCTATTTTTATAAATCCAGGTTAACGAACTTACCCTTCAAAATTAGCCTCGTTTCTTGGAAAAGCTATAAACGATAGCCAACCTTCTGTAGGGTAGAATTTCACTTTTATTGTATTACATGTGCGTAAAAAACGAAGAGTTCATTAAGTCTTCCCAAGTCATTTACAAGGATCCCTTCGATCACTTAACCTTCAGAAAGTTAATTGAAAGTCTTTACCCTCCCCTGTATAGATAACTTTTCCCGACGAGATCAATCACTCTTCTAATGACTAATTGTATCGTCAATTTACAAGTTTCAAACTTACAAATTTACTTAAAGGCTGCGTCTAGTCGTCCGTAAAAATTGGGAGAGTTGGAAAAGGGGCTGGACTAGTCGTCTCAAAATTCGGGACGACTAGCCAAGCTAATGAAAAATATTGGATTAGTCATCCCGAATTTGGGGACGACGAGAGACTTCGTTACTTAAAACATAAATGGCTCTCGTGCGAAACTTACATTTCAAGATTGTCGTTTGTCTCATTGACAGAAGCAGTTTTTGTTTTTAATTTTAAATGATTAGTGCAAGAGCACCAATTCTTGACACCACCCCAATTGTTGGCAACCTTCTCTAATTTCTTAGATAATACATTTTTTTATCGTGTTTTGCCTGAATTAATTCATTTATACTATCTTTTTTTTACATAAATATATATATTAATTATCTATGGCAATGAAATTTTTATTTAAGATAAAATAAATTTACTTCGGTTTTCGGTATGCCAATAATTGGGATAAGGTGCCAAGAATTTGTGCTCTTACCCTATGATTAAATTTAGGGAACACATAAAATTCAAGTAGAGCAGCCCACCCTACAAGAGATAATGAACATACCGTAGTTAATCAATAATTTAAAAATACTATAATGGATGTAAAATAATGATCTTAATTTAATCAATAGTTGGGATAAAATATGTGTTTTAAAATTAAACTTATAAATAATTATTTTAGGTATATTTGTGCTCTTAATTATTGATTATGTGGTCTTCCCCATTCTGATATGGGAAAAAATCAATTGCAGACTTCATACTCTTTCCCCTATCCCCCCGATTCCTTATTTTTTAAAGAATTCCTCTTTTTTTTTTGAGAAACTTCTCCTTTCTCTTGTTTCTCACTTGAATGCGAAGTGCATTAATAGAACCCAGCAAGAAATCAAACTATTTTCTGTTGAAGTTAATTCTTTTTAGTTGAAAAGTGTACTATTATATTTTTGGTGATGAATTCATCTTTTTGGGTTAAAAAGTTAATTTTTTGGATGAAAATTTAATTATTTTACTGAAAATTCAACAAGTTTATTAAACAGTCATATTTTTTGGTCAAATGTTTTCTAAAAAAATTATATTTTTTAGCTTATAAACTCAACTCTTTTGTTGAAAATTCATCTCTTTTGGTAGAAAATAAATCTTTTTTGGTTGAGCATTCAACTATTTTGTTGAAAAGTCAGCTATCGTGGTAGAAAATTAAACTTTCTGTTGAAAACTCATCTGTCTTCTGAAAAAATCGTTTTTCTGGCTTGAAAATTCGACTGTTTTTGGCTAAAGTTAAACCTTTTTTTTCAACTTTATCATTTTTTTTAAATTCATCACTGTAGATTGAAAATTTAACTATTTTGTTGAAAATTCGTTTGTTTTATTCAAAAGTGTAATTCTTTTGTTCTAAATGCAACTGTTTGATGAAAACTCGTCTTTCTTGCAGTAGAAAATTCGTTTTTTCTTGTTGGGGTTGGAAATTCCACTATTTTGGTAGATAATTCAACTATTTGGTTGAAAATGAACTTTTTAATTTGAAAATTCAACTGCTGTGTAGGAAATTTGTCTTCTTGGCTTGAAAATTAAACAATTAGGTTAAAAAAGTTTTCTTTTTTCTAAAAAGTCTTTCTTCGTTGAAACTTCGTCTTGTTGGTTTGAAAATGCATCTCTTTTGATAGAAATTTAATATTTTTGGTTGTAAATTAATCATTTGTTTTTGTTGAGAATTCAACTATTTAATTAAGAATTCAAATACTTTTTTGAGAATTCAACTAATATTGTTGAAAATTCGTCGATTTTGGTTGAATTCAATCAAAAACTGTTTTAATTAAAATATCATCTATTACCTTTTTCGTCGAAAATTTATATAATTTATAAGCTACTTAGTTGCAAGTTCCCCTGCTTTGTTAAAAACTAATTTTTTATGTTGAAGATTTATAATTTTAGTTGAAAATTCATATCTCTGTTTGAAAATTTAACTGTTCTGTTCAAAATTTGTATTTTTTTGGTTGTTGTTGAAGTTTTATCTTTTCTAGTAGAAAATTCAACTATTTGATAATTCATGTATTTTGTTGAAAAATCGTCTTTGTGGTAGAAAATTAATCTTCTTTATTTAAAATTCGTCTTTTTGGTTAGAAATTCATTATATTTTGTTAAAAATGTAATATTTGTACTTAAAATGTTCGGAATTAAAACCGTTTCATATTGAATTTAATATGGCACATAAATTAATTTTATTTAAAAGAATTTATTCTTCCTTTATTCTCCTGCACTGAAAAAAATGATTGTTACGCAAATAACTATTTTCCACTAGTTAAATCATTTACAGTCAACTGTACCAGTTTTTTGGTAACAATAACTGCATGTGCAAAGTGAAGTTAACTAGTCAAACCTAGTAAAATTTGTCCAGTAAAAATAACATTATGGCTTAGTAACCTGTGCTAATTAAACTTGGTTAAATAAAAAGTAGTAAAGCTAACGTTGTTGATGGTTACTAATAGTATTTAATTACAATGAATTAATATGAATCTAAAATACATTTCATGCAAATTCATGTACACAAAGATATGTATAAGGTGAATATAAAAACGAATAAATATATCATTGCATGCAAGACATAATAAGATAAAATAACCCATTCTGATGAAATAAATGACTTCTGGAATATATCATTTACCCAAATTTGTATATCATATATGTATTAATTTTCTATATGCGGATTCGAAGTTATAAAAAACTCTATGATGTTATAGTATTCTTGAGATAGGTGGAAATATAGAGGTTATAGAATGTTCTATATGTATACACTGTAAAGAATATTTTTTGTATTTTATACTCACTGTTTTTATATAATTATACCAAAACTTGTAAAATTAGTTCGTATAAAGCGGGGTATAATTATACAAATTTGCAAATAAAATTTTGTATAAAAACGTGACTTTAAATGTAAATGTTTTACAGGTTATGTTTGTATTTTCACAAGTTTTTGTAAATTTACCTATTTCAAACTAGATCCGATTATTACCTCTCTGAAAAAGGGAAATTTACAAAATCTTGAGAAAATAAAAATATAATCTTTATTTTGGTATAATTATACAAAAACACAGTGGGTAAAATACAAAAAATATTATTTACAGTGTAAATATATATAAGTTTACTTCAAATTATACACGAGTTTTATATATTTTAAATTATATTTTGAAAATTCCAATGAATTTAGATGGTTTTGAATTTTCGCGCTGAAAGTACTTAAAGCATTTCAAATTGTACATCCGGAAATAGATACTCATTTGAGTCTGGAAGTAAATCCTGCTTCCTGCTCGCCATGTGCTCCTCGCGTCGTCATGATGATCTTCCCTAACCAGCAAGTTAGCAACGTTGGCGAACATTAGCGAATATTGTTTTTTTCGTGTTAAACATGGCATCGATAATACTAAAAAAGTTAGAAGAATGGGAATTGATGGATTACGCACAAGCTTTCACTCGTGTGAATGCAGCCCTCGCTTCGCTCGGGCAGCAAACTTCACACTCGTTGCAATCGCTATGTTTCATCCCTTGTAATGAAACATACTATTTCGATTATACCTTTTGAGTATTTTTCATATTTAAAAAATTGACTTTTTCGTTGCTTCGTCCATGACAAATATTGAACACGGCAGCTTCATTTAAACAAATATTTTTCGGAGTGGCTTTTTTTTAGTATGCAAACATGGTTCATTTAACTACATAAATTATAGTCACCGAAGAAAATGAAACTAGTTAGAGTAACTATAAATCTTTCTCAATTTTTCTATTTTGAACGGTTAAATTGGCATTAACCTTTGGTTAATTGAACTGTTCAAAAAAAGGTCTTGTGTACCAAAACAGTCAAGTTCATTCTACTATTTTCTCTTTGTTAAACTTACGATAAATATTGTTAAAAATAACAGTCAAACAAGTTGAAATTACCAGTTTCACTGGTTACTCTAACATAAATTTCTATAGTCAGTTTAACTAGTTGTGCACAGTAATCCGCTGTACGAACAATGCAGACTAGTAAAATCCTAGTAAACCATTACTAGTTTTTTTTTTCAGTGTGGTTTTGTGAGAAACCACCCTAATTTTCTTGTTTTGCGAGAATTTTGGACTGTAAAGTCTGCAATTATAAATTGCAAAATAACATGTTTAGGAATATTAAGAATTCTAAATTTTCATATTTAAAAGTCTTATTTATAAACCGTCTGAATATAATAGTCACGAGTTTGGAGACGATCCAAATTAGAACTTTATTTTTGAAAGATGAAAAGTTGAAAGTTTTGAATTCACAGTTTACCAAATTAGAAAACCATCAGTTTAGAATTTAGAAACAATGTCTAAATTGGTAAGTTTTTACATATGAAATTCCAAATTAATTTATCGATTTTTTAAAAAGTTTTTATTCCTTGAAAGTTTGAAATTGAAATATTTCCTCGGAAGCTATTCGAAACTTGAATGGCTTACAGTTGGAAATCATCCAAAGTAAGACATCAAATTAATTTAATTCAAATTATTTAAAAAATAATTTATTATTGCAAATGAATGCTGATAAATGTCTCGTATAAATAGACAGTCAGAGTGGAAAAATAGTTGCATTGGTCATAAGAGCTGTTGTGTCATTGACGCCGCTTAATTACACATCATCGTATTACCAAATGGTGCGGGTGCATAATAGACGACAAAAGCCTTTCGCTGATATGATGCACTCTGCATGAGCTGCAGTTTTATAAACTCGAGCATTTGCAGCATAAATTTCCACGTTTATCAATTAGGCTCATTAATCATTTTCTCTGTCTAGAATACTAATTATTATTCCTGAATTCAAAACACTGATTGTACTTTTTCCAAATGCAAATTGTAGATTTACCATATACATCGAATAACGGCATTATAGCTTCTTTGTCTCTTTATTATTAAATTTGCATACTACTTTTTGCACAATGTTTCTTTTTGCTCATGATTGTTGAGTCAAATGACAATTTATGGTTCTAACTTGATGGATTTTGTTAAAAACTTCAATATTTTTCTAATCTATAAAATTGTGAAACACTTTATTTATGGGAAACCAGTTCATATAAGAATAATTTAATTATCACATACGGAAAAAATAAGTTGTCCAAACTTTACATGACTGTCTAAGATAGGCCACAAATTAAAAAAAAATCGTATAAGATTTATTACAAGGTTCAAGACATTTTTTTTTCAAAAATGCTTCTTTTAACTTATTAACTTATTGTTGAAATTCCAGCCTTTTTGGATAAAATAAAATAAAACTGTTGTGTTTATTTTTGTTCGAAATTAATTTTTTTAACTAGAAATGTATCTTTTCCATTTTTGGTTAAAAATTTATATTTTTTAATTACAAATTCGTCTATTTTGGTAGAAAACTAATCTTATTTGATTGTAAATTCCTCTTTTTTGTTTGGCTTGAAAGTTCAACAATTTGTGGGAACTTTTTTTTTCTTTCTTGACTAAAAAATCTTTATTTGTTGAAAATTCTTCTTTTTGGTTAGAAAAATCATCATTTTAGTTGAAAGTTCATCTCGTTAATTAAAAATTTGACAATTCTGTTAAAAGTTCTTTCTTTTTTGTTAAAAAGTATTTTTTTACTGAAAGTTGAACTTTTCCAATTTTTTTAGTTTGGAAAATTCATCATTTTAGTTGAAAGTTCACCTCTTTGATTAAAAATTTGAAAATTCTTTCTTTTTTGTTGAAAATCTTTTTTTTTTGCTGAAAATGTAACTTTTACATTTTTTGGAGATTTGATATTTTTTAGTTTGAAATTCAACTGTTTGTTCGGAAGTTCTTGTGTTTTCTTGAAAATTAGTTTTTTTATAGGAAATTAATCTTCTTGGTTGAAAGTTCCACTATTTTGTTGAAAATTTTATTATTTTCTTGAGAATTCAGCTCTTTAGTTGAAAATTTCACTATATTGTTGGAAATTTGTTTTGTTTAAAATTAACTTTTTTAACTGAATATGTATCATTTCCATTTTTGATTAAAAAATGATCTTTTTTAGTTGCAAATTCGTCTTTTTTGGTTTGAAATTTCCTCATTTTATGTTAAAAAAATAACGTTTTGCTTGAAAATACTTACTTGCGGGTTGAAAATTTAACTGTTTTACAGGAAATTCGTTTTTTGGCTAGAAAGTTCAACAATGTGGGTGAACTTTTTTTTCTTTCTTGACTGAAAAATCTTCATTTGTTGTAAATTCTCCTTTTTTTTCTTGGAAAAATTTATCATTTCAGTTGAAAGTTCATCTTTTTGGTTAGAAATTTGACTATTCTATTAAATGTTCTGTCATTTTTTATAAAAATTAATTGTTTTACTGAAAATCTAATTTTTCCGTTTTTAGTTGAAAATTTATCTAGTCTTTTAATTTAAAATTCAACTATTTCTTTGAAAATTCTTTTTTTTTTTTTTTTTGAAATTCGTTTTTGTTTGTTCAAGTATCAACTATTGTATTTATTTTTAGAATTAATCTTTTGTTGAAAATCCAATTTTTAGAGTTTACAATTCAACTGTCCTCTAAAAAGTTCGGCTTTTGGGCTTTAAAGTTGAACTATTTGAGTGAAAATGCAACTGTTTCGTTGAAATTTGTCTCTTTTGCTTTAAAGCTCTTTTTAAAATGTTTGGTTGTAAATGCAATTACTCGATTAAAACAAATTATGTTTTTTTTTCTTTGAAAATTCAACTACATATTTGGTTGAAAACTCATCTTTCTTGATTGAAAATTAACTTTTTTGTTGAATGAACATCTTTGTAGGTTGAAAATTCATCCTTGTATTAGGTAGAAAATTCAAGGATTTTTTTAACAATTCAACTATTTTCTTAAAAATTTAATTATTTTGTTAAAACTCTAATTATTTTGTTAAAAATTCATCTTTTTTGGTCGACAATTCAAATGTTTTGTTTAACATTCGTCTATCTGGATAGAAATTTCGTCCTTTTGGATTAAAGATTCATAACTTTTTGTTGAAAATTCATATTTTTTTGTTGAAAATTCAACTGTCTTCTAAAGAATTCAACTATTCGGTTGAAAATGCAACTGTTTTGTTGAGAATTCGTCCTTTTGGATTGAAAGAAAATTCATCTGTTCTGGTTGAAATGACATTTTTTTTATTTTAACCTGAAATTGTTTTATTTCGTTTGTAAAAGATTCTATATTAAAAATATTACAAGAAATAAATGCTGGTATTTGAATATTAATGGGCAGGAAAAATAAAAAATTGGTCTTAAAAAGTCAGGGAAAAGTCAGGGAATTTTGAAAGTTAAGTTTTTCGGCCACTCTGAGTTAACTCATTTTTTCCGTTTAGATTCATTGGAGAAGATGATATCACTTTCGTGATGAATAGAAATGTGAAAGGAACTATTCAGCAATTTGGTTTGTAATTGGTGGTATGGAATTGATCGATACATTTTTCATGTCAGCATCGATGACTCGTTGATTTGAGCAAAAAATGGACACTCGGAATGCAAGTTTGTCTCTTGACCTCCGAAGCTGAATGTCAAGGTAAACCCGTGGTTATTCCTCCCACATAAATTACAATTCCATAATTAAAACCTTTTCGTCTTTCCACAATTCATTACAACAATGTTATTTCACTATTATTATACCATTAAGCCAAATCCCTTTCGGGATAAGCTGTACCTTCGAGGATCAAGGAATTAATGTGAAAAAAGTGAGAAAGAGAAGTATAGGAAGCAGTATAAATAAGGGGAAGGTATACATTTTTAGATCAATCTAGAATTCCCGCGTTCTCTAGCAATCACCCCGGGCGAAGAGCTTCACAAAGTCATCATGTGTCATAGATCACACAAAAATACGCAAACTCATGGGTAATCCCATAGTAAGATCGATACTCTGTACTCTAATCATATCCACTAAGTGAAGCTCACCACGCGGGCTCATTAGTATCCATTCCAAGGTTTTTCGTTTAAGGCGTCTCTTACTCTGCTAATTTATGTGAAAAAGTCCTCAATATTCCATCATCAATTTGAATCTCTTGTTTCAAATTTAAATTGTTCACGTTGGAATATAGTCTTCCTTAAATAGATTTGAGGAGTTATATATATATATATTAATTTTACTGCCATCGTTTAAATGCATAATTTACAAAAGATTCATCAAGTGTTTATTCTCACTCTGCAATTCCTTCCATTTACTTACCATTCCATTAGTCTCTCATGTGACTGCAGTAGTTCTCATTGCAATGTTTTTGGTCTCAAAATGTATTTTTGGATGACAATTATTTTTTTCATCTCTTCATAAAACGTATGTATTTTTAATTTTTTACATTTTTAGACATTGTTTATGTAATAGGAAATTTTAATTGCATCTTGAAAAAGCATATCTTTACGTCAGAGTTTTATTGATAAAAATTTATTTATATGGCATAATAAGTATGCTTGAATTTCTAATTATTTACGAGACCTTGAAATTAAATCTACAACGGTAAAGTGCAAGTCGGTAGTCAATAATTGGATTTCAAAGTAAGATCTGTGCCGTCATCGCATCTTGAGTGCTATTTAATCTAGATATCTCTACCAGCACTCAGACAAAAACAGGAAAATGGAAAAAAGTAGTTAAAAGTGTTTTTTATTCTTCAAATAAACCGTCTTTTAAAGCGTTGCAATTTTTAAAGTTCAATTTGGAATTTTCATTTTATTCCACATGTGCATGGTCAAAAATTTCGACTTTCGATTTGTGCTGAACGACCTCCCCCAACTTGTTCGCTTTCCGGGAAAAGAAAATCCCTATTTTTTCAGATCGAAAAATTGGGAAAAACAAGTACTTCTTATTAACTCACTTCTCAAGGAATGTTAAAGGAATAATTTTCACCAAAAAACTTTTTATTTTGACCTCCAAACCCCTTGTATTGTTCCCGGAAAATGCCCCAAAAAATTAAAAATAACAGTTTAATGTAAAATTCATGCTAAAGGCGGTATTTTTTGAATTTGTTCAACATTATTATTATTATTATTATTATTATTATACCATTAAGCCATTCCCCTTTCGGGGTAGGCGTGACTTGCTCGGTTGGAAACCAGTAGTGTGTAGGTGGGTATATAGGTATAAGGTAGATAGGTATATAGGTGTTAAGTATAGATATTTTAGATCGATCTGGAATTCTCGTGTTATTTATTTAAATGACACGTTCGTTCCGCAACACTGCTCCGACCCAGGTTGCTGATCAATCTCTCTAGCGATCACCCCAGGTGAAGAGCCTCACAAAATTGTTATGTGTGGTTTCCCACTTGGGCCCATTAGTATCCAAGGTCTTTGTTTCGGGCGTCATTCACTCTATTGTCACTCTGTTTACAAACTATTTGTTGCCACACTTTTCTGTCCTGGCATACTACTCTAGCTTCCTTCACGTCCATGCATTTTTTTATGCAAGCTCTCGTGTTTCTATGGCTTCTTATGTCTCTTCGGATTAGTGTCTCATTCACAGATTCTAACCATTCTTTTGGCGGTCTACCTCTGGGCATTCTGCCATTTACTTTACCTTTATACACTTGTTTGGTAATTATTTTGATCAGATAAGTGACAAGTTTCCAAGTATTTTGTGACGAATTTTCAATTGTTATATAAGTAAATGATACAGTTGAAAAATTTTAAAAAATATACTAATTTTTATTTAACATATTTTGCAATTGTTTTTTTTTCATTTGAATTTAATTTGTTTAACTGAAAATTCAACTATTCTATTTTTGGTTGAAATTTGATAGTTTTTAGTTGAAAATTCAAGTATCTGCTATTACTATTCCAGTTGAAGATTCATCACTTTGATTGAAAATTAATTTTTTGAAGTGAAAATTTAACGATTCCATTTTTGGTTGAAAATTTATCTTCTTTAGTTAAAAATTCTACTATTTTGTTGAAAATTTGTCTTTTTTGTTAGAAAATTAATCTTCTTGTTTGAAAATTCAAGTATTCCAGTTAAATATTCATCATTTTTGTTGAAAATTCATCTTTTTAATTGAAAGTTAAACTCTTTTGTTACCAATTTATCTTTTTGGTTTAAAATTGATCTATTTCAGTCGATTAATTTTATGGGGAATTTATGTTTTTTCTTGAATAATCGTATTTTTGGTAGAAAATTCAAATATAAATAAAAATAAATAAAAATAGGTTTGAATTATTATTCAAATTCATGGACTTTAGGAACAAATTCAAGAAATTTAATGATTATGTTTTTAATATTATTTAATTATTCAATTAATCAATGGTGTTAATATATTTAAGAATATCTTTTGTAATATTTTTTGTCAAAGCTTTCTAAATTAAATATATTAATTGAATCCCTAGAAACGGAAAAAACATTATTTATAATAAACTCACGAAACTGTATACGTATTCCGAGTCGATTGTTTTAAAAAATGCGAAATATTTGAATTTCTTCGTACTATGAAAAATTATGCCTGGAAAAAACTTGAGGTTCCTGGAAAAAACCTGGAATTGTCAGGGAAATTTTTTTCTGGGATATGAGTAGACACCCTGTCTATTTGTATAATGGTTTGGCACTAAATCGTGAAAAGTTAGTATTTTCTGGAATTAATTACACAATTAACGATTGATATTTTTTGTGAAACACAGTTTGCAATTATTTAAACGGTTAAGTCTTTTTCAAAGGAAAGATGGAGAAAATTCAAGTTTTTTCGAATCTCTTACACTATTAATCAGTTAAATTTGCTTATTAATCAGTATTTTCGTATCTCAACGAAATCGATCTGGAAAAATAACTGTCCATAACACAAGTGAAAAAAATGGTTTACAAAGATGATTATTGTTTTAAAAAAATAGGGTATAAGTTCTAAGATAAGAAAAGACTGAATAATAAGCGACACAGTGTAAGGATGCGAAAAAACTAGAGTTTTCTCCATCTTTCCTTTGAAAAGGCGCAAGTGAATGATTATTAATTGTTTCAATAATTTATTGAAAACTGCCTTTCACAAAAAATATCACTCTTAAGCAACTTTTCAAGATTTACAATGGAAATAATTATTTAAAAATGAAGATTGTTTAAATAATTGTCAAATATCGTTAAAAGAATATATATATTATTCTCAAAACTTGTTGTGTCATTAATTCGAGAAGATTAATAACTCAGAGTAAGGAAAAAATTGTTTATAATGTGATAAACAAAGTATTGAATAGAAGTCATTTTTTCGTGATTCGCAATGATTAGCTATTTTAAAACCATACATTTTGTATAAAATATGACAGATAATAATGTGCGCCTACAATTAGTTAAGAATAGCTGCTTTTTATCAATTATTTAAACAGTTTTTATAAACAAATGCACATTCTGGCAATTTTTTCATGAATAGAACTATTTTTTTGCGGAAGGAACTAAAAATGTCTTTTCATGGAATTCCTTGCAATCATATTTTTCACCATGACAAAAACATTATTTATATAAACCATATTTCGTAAACAATGCACATTTTCACCATTTTTTCATTAATAAGGTTAATTTTTTGCGGAATCAACTAGAAATGTTTTGCCAAAAACTGCTTGCTGTCATATTTTTCATAATGACAATAATTGTTAATTATATAAACAATTTTTATAAACAAATGGACATTTCCACCATTTATTCATGAAAAGGCTTCATTTTTGTTTAAAAAATTAATAGCTTCTATCAATTTGAAATATACGACAGCAAGGAATCTTTGGCAAAACATTTCGAGTTGATTCCGCAAAAAAATGAAGCTTATTCATGAAAAAATGGTGAAAATGTGCATTTGTTTATAAAAATTGTTTATATAATTAACAATTACTGTCATTATGAAAAATATGACAGCAAGGAGTCTTTGACAAGAGATTTCGACTTGATTCCGTAAAAAATTAAGCCTATTCATGAAACAATTGTGAGAATGTGCATTTGTTTATAAAAGTTGTTTAAATACTTGGTTGTTTAAATAAACAGCACTTATTATTAACTAATTGTAAGCGCACATATAACCTGTCATATTTTACACAAAATCTATGGATTTAAAATAGCTAATCATTGTGAATCACGAAAAAGTTACTTTTGATCAATAGTTTCCTTATAACATTATAAACCATTTTTTTTATTACTCTAACCTACTGGACATCATTTTTAGTCAGTCATTTCATTTATTTATGTCTGTTTTTATCAATTTGAAAATCTCAAAAGAAATGGTAGCACTGAAAATTTAGAAAAAAAAAGTGTAAACTTTGTTGTTATAGATAACAAATTTTTTTTTAGTAAGAGTGAAATATTTGCAGTCACTTGTTATATCTGAAAGAGTTATGATCATTTCTAAAAAAAACATCAAGGTCCGTTCAAAATTGTACTGTCAGTCTAAATTTTTTCAAATTTAACACTTAATTTTACATTGCTCAATTATTAACTATTAACAATAGTCTTGAATTATTATTCTGCCCACATATGGAATAATTCCTTTTTTTCTTTCAAATGAATAAAATCAAATAATTTTGTTCCATGGAATGAGAATCTCTGCCTCTTACGTAACATCCCCTTGAAGCTGCACCTCGCAAAGTACGATTCTCTGGAAAATCCCGAAAGCCGCCGCGAATCTTACAATTAGACCATACCTATTATTTCGGGAAATGCGTTCACGATCATCGTATTTTTGTTTCGAGACAAGGGCACATGTTCCTGAAGCCGGAGGCGTTCTCAATTAAAAAATTCGTGTCAATAATTCTTTTCTCGAGTCAAGGCCAGTGAAATGTAAAAGATTTTGAAAGACCTTCGAGCGAAAATGCTATTTCATACAATTCATTATGTAGAAAGATATCGCAAAATTAAAAATAAATTCGTTTGACCATGCCAGACGGATCTCACTTTTGGAAGCTGTATTTACGAGGTTTTTGCTCTCAATATTGAATGAGAAAACGTTTTTCATTTAAATTGCTAAAGAGTGCGTTTGAATACATGTTTTTCAAGGAGGTGATGAAAAAAGGATCAAAAGATACACCTCACATGTAACGTGAAAAAGAAGCAGATCAAGTTTCCAAAAAATCATCAGTATTAAAGAATTTAATTTCCCGCCAGAATTACGTGAAAATGCACACTTGGGTACCCGGTTGCCCGCCACGGTACATTTTTCTATTTAAGTGGAGTATAAATTAAAATTTCGCTTGAGGCCTTCGAATCGTCGTTATTTAGCTTAATTCTAAGAAAATGATATTTTTACAATTTATTTAGCAATTTTTTTACAAAAATAATCGACTTCAAAGCATACATACGTCGCGGACACACCGAGGGTAGCCGGAGTATAAAAATTCAGCTTCGAGTGTAATATTATTTTCGTATCAAGTTATTTGATTCATGCACGTCTGGTTCCCGCCCACAAAATGTAACGAATTATTAATTAATAATTTAATTAGTTATTAATAAATAATTAAATTAATCATTCTTTACATTCATATTTCGTTAATTATTCATAAATAATTAATTAATAATTAATTAATAATTAATTAATTATTCGTTAAATTCTGTATGCGGAAAACCGACGTGCAATATTGTTGTGCCTCGGGTTGCAGCGTAACCGTTCCGTTCGCGGGGTCCACTAGGGGCAGCAGGTGAATTTGTTGGTGTGTTTCAATGTGTTTTATGCCTTTGGCACTTACTTTTGATATTTATTGATTGGAATAATTCACAAGGAAACGATTTCAATTCTATAATTATTTTAAAAAATTGAAAAAAGACAAATGGATACCCGGATACCTCGCATGTGTAACAACGTGTATAAAGTTCATTTCTCGATTTTAATGTTTATTTCTTGATTTAACGTTTATTTCTTGATTTAAGCACTCTGAGAAAAGACAGTTTGAAATCAAAATTCGCAATTAAATCCTCATTGTCGAAATCCTTCCAAAATCCTTTCCAATTATAATAGGACAACCCGTTTCCGAATTTATTATTTTGAAATTGATAGAACGCTTCTTGCAACCTTCCACATCAGGCGCGGATCCAGAGAAGTGTCCTGGGGGATATTATTTTATATATTTTGCAATCTTTCAAATATTAATTAACAATTTTTAATTATTTTTGCCGTTATGAAATTGCATATTTTTTATAGCTTTTCTTCATTTAGCAGTGAAAAAGAAAAAAGGGAAGGTAAGTCTGAAAATCCGGGTTGGGGGGGGGGGGGTCGCCGGTTTCGCCACCATTGTAGATCTGCGCCTGTTCCACACTGTAGAAGGGGTGACATTTGAAAGGAACAACTTTTACAATTATTGATCAAATCGAGGAAAATTTGCTCATTCTTAACTGCAACGAATTTTTCGTTTAAATTGGTTATTGAACAGTATAGTTACTTATACTTTATTGACTGTGGATAGAAAATGCTCTAGGTTCAAATTGTTTACTTAACAAATGTTAGTTAAGAAAACAAAAATTCAAGTAATTAAGTAAACCATTTTAACCCAAACTATCTCTTTCTTCTTTCGCAAATGTTATGAATCATTAAAAACACTGTCTACTTGACCGGGAAATGACCGGAAATTTTATTCACGATTGTACTAAAATGCAAATTAAAAGTGTTTTGGTAATTATTATTGGTAATTATTACTCGCAGTTTTTTCGATCACGAAGCGTTGAAGTCTTTCATATAAATATTTAAACAAAAAAGTTTTGACAGATTTTAAGGTAGTTGTCGTGCCAAAAATCAGATCTCAGAAAAATATAGTTTTTCTATGATTTAAAGAATTGAAATTATATTATCGGTCATGTTTTATGAAAGAAAAAACTTTTTGTATGAAAAAAGTTGAAAACTTACGAAAAACACTTATTTTAACAATGTTTCTTGCAACTGAATTTCTTCTTAATATCGCTTCTTACCAATTATTTTTGAAAAAACTGTTGAATTTTAAGAAATAATGGCTTATTTGTTTGGGGAAACCATTCTCTAGAAGACTTCGGTTTCGAATTTTGAAAGTAAATTTTTTATGGCGGAAGTCGTTAAAACAGTTATTTAAAAAGAAAACATATTTTAAACAAATAAATATATTTGAAGATTATTTAATTATTTTCAAAATTAGAAACAGTAGAGTTGTAGGTAATGTTTTCCCAGAAAAAATAAGTCATGATTGATTAAAATTGACCCATTTTTGAAAAATTAATAGGCGAAAGTACGAAAAAATTAAATTACAAAAACTATTGTTAAAATCATTATTTTTGGTAAGTTTTAAACTTTTTTCATAAAAAAGAATGTTTTTTTCTTTCATTAGACGTGACTGATAATATAATTTCCATTCTTAAAATCAAAGAAAACTTTTTTTCCAGAGACCTGATTTTTGACACAACTTCCGTAATCTTCCTTGCACCTGTGATCGTAAATTAAATAAAACAACTTCGGAAAATAATACATTACCGCCATTTAATATGTGGATATTTTATCATCTACATTTTTTAATTTGATTAATGCAGAGTTGACATTTTTTCTTTTAAATAGGTTGGACGCTATCTTAATTATGAGTAAAATGAGCCCAGTGTGAAGATATTTGTCAATTTTTTAAATATTTGTTGCAAAAAATAGTGCAAATTGTAATGTTTTCCTAAATTTCGAATAAAATCTTAAATTATGAGCATTTCTCAATGTTCTTGTGCTCATTTTAATGGTAAATTTCTCAATAATCGCGGAAACTTATCAACATAATTGTAAATTTTTTTCTTGCACTATGCATTAAAATTAAGAAGTTGAAATTGGAATACAAAATTTGGAAAAATTTGCGGTCATCTCATTTGTAGGAAAATAATAATAAAAAATTAGTCAAAAAGGGTTTCCTAGTCTATTAAGACGTTAATTAAGTCGTTTAAACCTCCCCCTCACATACTTTTCCTCTCCTCATTTCATCCTTCGCCCCCTCCCAACTTCTTGCTCCACTACTTCCCCTCACCTTGCTTCCCGAGATGACACTCCCCTTCCCCAGACATCACTTCCCCTCGCTTGCTCACCCTCATTTCTAATAATTCCCCCTACTTCCCCATTTTCCCTATTTCCCCTCATTTTCCGTGTTTCCCCTACTTCCACTCCGCAAACTTCCCCTACTGCCCTTTCCCCTACTTCCCCTTTCCTCACTTTACTAATTTTTCTTCTCATTTCTTCACAGTTCCCCTACTACCTCTACCTTCATTTCCGCCACTCCTGCTCCCCTAACTTCACCTCCCATCACTTCCTCTACTTTCTCCTCACTTCCCCGCCAATAATTTCCCTTAATTATCGTAATAAGGGGCTAATTGGGACATTTATTTTATAGGTTTTTCTCAATATTTAGTACCGAAAGGAATTAAAACTAGATAACTGCGATAGTACAGAAATTTTCCTTCAAAATGAGCATAAGAACAGTGAAAAATGTTTATTATTTTACATGTTATTAAAAGTGTAAGAAAACATCACCATTTGAACTATATTTGTAATAGCTTACTTGAAATATTGACAAAATAAATTATTCCTGGGCTATTTTATTCAGAATTTAAATAGCTTTCGACCGATTTAAGAGAAAAAAATGTTACTCAGAATTCATCAAATTAACCATCCAAAAGTGTTAAATTTTAAATGCTGTAAAACGAGGCTAAGCGGCACGTATGGGGTAAACCGATACACCCGCAACTTTATTCTTTATAAATAATTATCTTTTTCTCTGAATAAAAAAACTTAAGATTAGTGATCGTTTTAGCTTTCATGAATATTAAACTCTATTTTAAAGCTTTTTTTGTGAAAGTTTGTGCAATGGATCATATTTTTCAGTGCCCGAACAAGCTTTATGCAAATTTTTATATCAGATATGATGTATTTTTCGTCCTGTAGAATGATTTTTGTAAGAATTTTCAGTTGTGTGGGGGAAAGCGGCTCATAGTATTTTATTATAAACCAAATGTATAATTGTTTCCAGTGATAGTCGTTTAGTTTAAAAGATCAAAAATAGCTTTCACGACTTTCAACAAGAAGAAAATCTATCTAATTATAACATGTATTTTAATATGCCTTACGTATTAATACGTGAGGTTAAGAATAAATCTGGTTATGTTCCAAATTACGATAAGCAGATTATTTATAACGTTGCCATAAGATTGATAGCTTTATTTGCTTTAAAATGATTAGAAAACTTTTAAATAATTACTTATTTCTCCTTCCGGAAACTTTTTTTTTACTTCTTTATTGAGATTGAGCGACCTTAGCCCCAAATTTTGGGGTAAAGTCGCCTACACTTCAAGGTATGATGTATTATTTTTTTAGGTTGATTATGAATGAAATGTATGTTTTTGCTTTATAGTACGAAAGAGGGGCAGGTAGAGACTGTATATTTGAAGCATATATTATAGATCATTTCAATTCCTTCTTGCACTTCATTGTAAAAACCCGAGAAAAAAAAAAACGATTCGCTTAGCCCACTTTTACAGTGCTGAAGAATGGGTGTACACATATTAAGTGGCGGAAGTGTGTTTTCATTGGTTTCTTTTTCACAAAAAATATAATTTTTGACTGCTTATGGGAAGTATAAGATGACTTAAAAACGAATGAAAAGAGATTAATTATATCGATTATATTATTAGACATTTAAATAAACTATTGCAGTTATATCAGTTAGTAAGTAATTAAATGCCCAAACCGGTACGCGACCGAGAATTAAAAATCATCCGTCAGGTAGACACCCTGATAAAGATTCGATTAATTTTGAGATTAACCTTGCAGGAGGGAGTACATCCTTACTAAAATACTCTTGCGGAGCGAATAATGCGCTTGTGCAGATGATTGCACTCAATTTCAATAATGATGTAAGTGCTTCGCCGATATGAAAATAAATGAATAAAGTGTGAGAAATGCCTGCCGGACGACGTCGACGCGAGGAATGCCAAACCGTCGCCGCCGACGTAGTTACCGGAAGTCAAGTACGGATGAAGGAGAAGAAGTTGATGGTCTGCTGATGTTGCAGTGACTGACATGATACGAAAGGAAAACTATGTAACGATCGAGGACACGGTCTCGTCGGCACGACTAGGGTGCCACGAGGAAGAGGTTGGCCCTAGAAGAGAGGATAGTTTTGTAGGATAGACGATGAACTTCGAGGAGGTGGACACATTGGAACTCGAAGTCTTCGAGGTGAGTCCTTCCGACTCGTGAAACTCCACGTTTGGTTGCTATCCTTATTATTTACCCCAAGTTACCTATATCTTCATTTTCACCAGTTTCGCGAATTTTTTATTTCATCACCGGAAAATCTAAATATTATATAAAGAACGTTTAAATCATTGAAATCAATTTTAATAGGTGAATTGAAAACAGTGAAAATATATATAAATCTTCACGCAGTCAAAATTTTTTTTGGAAAAAAGTACTATTAAAATGTAATAGTATACCAGGGTGGCCGCAGGTTAGGGAAAATGTAGAAAACAGGGGAAAGTCAGGGAACTTTTGGTCAGGGATAGTCACCCAGTGGGCACAAACGTTAAAGAACGTTATTAGAACGGCTCAAAAACGTCCTAAGTCAGTCCAAATAACGTTTCTTAAACATAAAATGTTCCAGAGACGTTTTAAGGACGTATTTGGAACATGAAACGTTTTTCAGAACATTATTTGGTCTGACTTAGGGACAGTTTTTGAAACGTTCAAATAATGTATTTTGACTTGTACGTCCAAGGAACGTTTTCAGAACATTCCAACTATGTTCTAAAACTTCGTGCCTACTGGGCAGTGGTTAACCACTAATGAATTCAGGTCTATAACTATTTCTGAATTTTCTTGGATTCTTTTGAAATATATTTTTTTCAATAATTTGAAGGGATTTAAAAGATTTTAGGGTATTTTAAAAAAATGCCCAGGAATTTTCAAGAGCATTAAAAAATTGTAAGGAATTTCAAAAGATTTCAAAGGATTTAAAGTAATTTAGGATGTTTTAAAAGGTTCGAAGAAATTTTTAATAGATTTCAATAATTTGAAGGTATTCCAAAAGATTGTAGGGTATTTTAAAAATTCGAAGGAATTTTCAGTTGACTTCAGTAACTTAATGGTATTTCAGATGATTTGAAATGCTCTAGGGTATTTTAGAAGATTCCAAGGCATTTTCAACAACTTTAAAAAGTTTCAAAGGATTTCAAAAGGATTCAAAGGATTTTAATTGTTTTAGGGAATTTAAAAAAAATCTAAGGAATTCCTAATTGATTCCAATAATTTTATTTGATTTTAATGATTTAAAAAAAATTGCATGCGTTTGTAAAGAATTTCCTAGAATTTCAGAAAATATGGAACGATTTTACAAAACCTATAATGTTTTAAGATATTTAAAAAGGTTCAATTATTTTTCTATTTTATTTTAAATTTTAATTTATCAGATTTACGGGAATTCAACGGTTTTAAGGGATTTAAAAAAATGTACATTGAATTTTGAAGAATTTCCCAGAATTTCGAAAAATATGGCACGATTTTATAGGGCCTATAAGGTTTATACAATAATTTTAAAGATTCCAAGGGATTTTACCAGGTTTCCGAGGATTTCAATTATTTTAAGAGATTCTAAATGGTCTTAAGGTATTTAAATAAATTTTCCAAAATATTAGGAAATATCAGATTTTATGTAATTTCATGGAGTTTTATAATATTTTAATGGATTTCAAAGAATTTATTCATAAGAATTTAGGGATTTCATAGGATTTAAAAGATTAAAAAATATTTAAAGGTATTTACAAAGATTTGATAGAATTTGAAAGTTTTTAGGCTTTTTTGAAAGATTCCGAAGAATGTTCAATTGATTTCAATAATTTGAAGGGATTTTAAAGAATTTCACAGGTTTTAGGGTATTTTTCAAAATTCCAAGGGATTTTCAAAAAATTTCAAGGGATTTCAGAATATCTTAAAGGATTGGAAATATCTTAAGGTATTTTAAATAGATTTCAATAATTGCAGATGGCTCCAAAGGATTTTTTAAGATCTTAGGGTATTTAAAAAAATTCCAAGGAACTTTCAGGAACTTTAAAAAGTTTTAAGGGATTTCAAAGGATTTTCATTATTTTAAATTTTTTTTAGTTTCGAAGAATTTTCAAGCGTTTTAAAAATCGTAAGGGATTTCAAAATAATTTAAAGAATGTAAATATTTTAAGATATTTTTTTTTATTTTTTTTTAAATTCATGCGGTTTTAAAGTACGTTGAAAGATTCCAAGTGATTTTATATAAATTCCGAGAATTTCAATTATTTTAAGGGATTTTAATAGCTCTCAAGGTATTTTCATAAATTCTCCAGGATTTCAGAAAATATCAAATTTCATAGAATTTCACGGGATTTTCTAATATTTTCATGGATTTCAAATAATTTATTCACAAGAAGTGCGGGATTTCGTAGGTTTTTAAAGATTTTAATCCATATTCAAATATTTTTTGCAATTCATTTGAATTTTGTGGAATTCACCCTAAATTCTTATTAATTTATCCTAAATTCTTTTTATTTTCTTGGAATTCTGTTGAATTTTTACAATTCATTTATAGTCTTCTAAAATCACTCAATTTTACTCAATTCAGTGGATTTTTTCAGGCTTTGTTTAATTTATCTCGAAGACTTTCAAACTCACCGTGAATTCTTATGTATTTCATAAATTTCTTTTGAATTATCTTTAACTTTTCTAAACTTATTTCAAACTTACTGAATCCAATGCATTTAAAACATATTTTTTAATTAAAATGAATGGAATTTTTAGGATTCAAAAAAAAATTAATTAATTTGAATCCTTTTGAATTTAACTTGAATTGTTTTGAAGGCTTATGATTGAATTCGTTTGAATTCTTTTTAATTCAAAAAAACATTAATTCACATTAATTATTTATAGGTTACTTTTGGGTTAGAAATGAGTCACTTTTGGTCATTTTCGTTTTAAATAGGTCACTTTTTTCAAGTAAATTCGGCTGTGGCGGCCCTGAGAATAATAAATTAAAAATTCATAAATTTAAATTTCAAACTGTTTTGAAAATGAGGTTTTGCGGTCACCCAGTTATTTAATTCTAATTGATATCAGTCTTTTCTTTATTTTCAATTCTTTATGTTCAAGGAAGCACCCAATCGTTGACCCTCGTTACGTTCTTCATGAACTATTCCGTACGGATTCACACTTCGATTTCTGATTAAGAAACCTCAATTCCCTCTTTAATGGCTTCTTTGCACCAACTTCTGAATCTAAACTAATCAACATTAAATCAGTAATTAAATTAATTAATTAAATTAATCCACATCCAACTCGCAATTAACAAAAAAAAATCTTCGAAAAGTAATCATTTCAATTTTCCTTATTCTGCAGATTTTATGAAAAATGCATGAGTAGCCTTCTTCACCTGATATTGCTCATCTAAATATAACGCTCGTAATCCAAGATGGTTAGTAGTGCTAGGGTCAGTACTCAGTGCTCGAATGTCAGAGCTAAGTCAATATACGATCAAATTAACTTTACGTAATTAAAAAGGAGTGTTTGTTTTCTTTTCGGAAGCTATCTTTTTTAATCAAGTATTTAAATCCATTTAAAAACAAAATATTAGTAATGCTAAGAAATATTAGAAATATAATATTTCTATCTTTCAGGCAGAAAAGAAAATCGGTCAGATTAAATTTCACGCCACAATAACTTTAAAATGAGAGGTTATGTTTAAGCGTGGCGTTAAATTTGTCATTTTGGCGCGAAATTTAAATTACAAATACTATTTGCCTCTGTTTCATAATTTGTTGCCTCATATGCCTATACATAATTGAATTACGAGCGTAATACCCCAGCCACTATTAGTCCTAATCGCACAGTACATTAGTATCAAATTTTCACTCGAAACTCATCGCTCAGATTCCTTGATTGTTAACTGAATTTTATATTGCATCGAGAGTAAATAAGGAATGAATGAAATTTCACGTGCACGTGAAGCGAACCGTGTCCTCGAATCCGTTACAAATCTTGTGTCCTTCACCAAGGTAAGAGGCGAGGTCGATGGAGGCGAGCAATCTAATACAACATCGAAACCAGAAAGCAATCTCGAGGAATTGGAAAACGGAGGCGGCACTCGTAAGAAGAAACGGAAACGACGGAAATTCAGGAAGAAGCATCTGGCCCAGCCAGTAACGGGCCACGTAGTCTTGAATTTACCTTCTTCTTCGACGGAAATTGAATCTGCAGGGGAGTGTTCAAAGAGAGATTCCTCGAGCAGCCTCGGTGGTGGAAGTAGTAGACACATCACCCTCCGAGAGTCATTGCTGACGGTTTTAGGGAAACTGGTTGTATGGAAGGGAACCAGGTACCGACCGACACCAACACCTTCTTCGTCTGCACCTTCAAACTCACCTCCAGCCACCGAGTGCATTGGTCGCACCACCTCATTTTTTTCCAGTGGTGAGTCTCTCCAAATGGCCAAAAAGCAGGAAATGATTCAAAAGAGTCAACACATTTTTTATTTAGAGTTGAAAATTCCCGAGAATTTACAATCGTGAAATATTCTTTATTGAATATTCTTTTGAAAAAAAGAGTTGTTCATTTGCAATTTAAATTTTGCGGCAAAGTGATGTCGAAACTAGAGGTTATGTTTATGTGTGGTTTTACGATTCTATCGTCATTATGGCGCGAAATTTAAATGTCAGGACTAATAATAATAAACTGCGTAAAATCTTCCTAATTAAAAAGTCAGAAAATATCATCTCTAGACCTTCAGTTACTGTAACCATTAGCCACAAGTCATTTTTTATTACTTTTTATTTTTGTCTTAAGTAATATCGTGGTTGCTACAGGTCAGGGAATTATGAAACTGGTCAGGGAATGGCAGGGAAAACCTGACAGAGGAAGGGAATTTTCGATAATCTGCAGTTGAAGTTAATTTTATTATTATAATGAAAATTCAACAATTTTTTGTTAGAAAGTATTTTTTTTTTTGTTTTTTTAAAACTTCAACTGTTTTATTGGGTTTTTGGTTCGAAAATTCGTCTGTTTTTGTAGAAATTGCATCTTTTTAGGTTAAAAATCACAACTGTTTGGTGGAAAATTAATCTGTTCTGGTTCAGGATTCAACTTTTTTGTTGAAAAATCATATTTTTTGGTTGAATTTAACTGATTATGATTCAAAATTTAAATCTGTTTTGGTTGAAATATTATTGAGAACTCATCCCTTTGGCTGATGATTCATCATTTTAGTTAAAAAAAAATTTTTTTTCTAAATTTCACTATTTTCTTGAAAATTATTGTTTGTTTTGAAAATTAATTTTTTTAACTGAAAATTTAAGTATTTCATGTTTGGTTGAAAATGTATCTTCTTCAGTTGAAAATTTAACTATGTATTTGGTCGAAAGTGGAACTACTTTGTTAAAAATTCATTTTTCTGGTTGATGATTCATCATTTTATTTGAAAAAAAAAACTAATACATAATTGAAGTAATCTGTTAAAAGTAATTTGTTGTAGTTGAAAATTTAACTATCAGGTTGAAAATTCCTTTAAAAATGAAGATATTTGGTTGAAAATGCTTGTATTTCGTTAAAAATTAATCTTTTTTGGAAGATAATCAATCTTCTTGGTTGCAAATTTATCTTTTTAGTTGATCATTTTTTTATTGAAAATTCATTTTTTTTAACTGAAAATGTAACTGTTCCATTTTTTGTTGAAAAGTGATATTTCTTATAGATTTCATCTGTTTGCTTGAAAATTTAACTGTTTCGTCTAAAATTTATTTTCGTTCAGTTGAAAATTAATTTTATTCGGTTGATAGTTTATTTTATTTGGTTGAAAATTATTTTTTTACAGAAATTTTAACTATTCTGTTATTGGTTAAAAATTCATATCTTTGTTTGAAAATTTAACTATTTTCTGGAAGACGCGATTTTTTAGTTGAAAATTCAACTGTCTTCTAAAAAATGCATCCTGTCGGGTTGAAAACTCAACTGCTTTGCAGCAAATTCACCTTTTGGCTTGGAAATTCACCATTTTGGATGAGATTTTTTTCTTTATTGCCTGAAAAATCTTTCTTTGGTCGAAAATTTAACTCTTATTGAAAAAGCCTCTTTTTATTTGAGAATTAGCCTGTTTTGGTTGAGGATTCAACTAATTTGGTGAAAATTCCTTTTGGTATATTTCGACTGTTTTTAATTGAAACTTTTAAAAAATTATGGTGGAAATATCAACTATTACAGTATTCGTGGAGAATTCTTTTTTTTCTTGGTTAAAAATTAGTTATTTGAACTGAAAAATTAATTCTTTAATTTTTGGTTCAAAATTAATCTTTTTGAGTTGAAAACTCATCTACGTGGTTGAAAATTCATGTATTTTACGAATGGCTTGCGTAATTTTCGGATGACTCCTTATAAAATTCTGTATGACTGTTGCCATTAGAATTGCTTAAAGTAAATTCAGAAATGAACATTTTTTGCATAGAAAGTCGGGGATTTTCAAAATTGAGATTTTGTAGCAACCCTGAATATTCAAGATATGAAGTTTATCCCAAACTGTTTTTTTTAATGATTTTATCATCATTTTGTATATTCACTTCTTTTTTTGACGTTACTAAAATATTTAATCGCGAGGCTCCCAATCGAAGACGTAAACCCAAGGTTTCTTTGTTGTAAACTGTGCAAAAAAGGACCTTTTTCACATTTATATTTATAATACCACCTTCATAATAGATGACCCACTTTTTATTTTCCACTTTCAGTGAATCATCAACCTACAATTCTTTGTTCAATGCAAAAGAGTTGAGCTTCTCGTTTTCTATCTAGGTTTATCTACAATTTGAATAATTCTTTCTGGTCTTAGTTTCTCTTTTTTTTTGCAATATTTTATTGTTAATGAAAGCTTTATTATCATTGTCATTATCGTATTTTGCATTTACACCTAAATACTAAGGCAAAGCGAGATTTTACGCTGCAAATATTTTTCTGCTCAGGTTGACAAGGAAATACTTACGCATTACTGAATATCTTCAGATATGACTGAAGGGAGATTACAACCTTAATAATGTCACGTTTCTAGAACGTCATATATTACGCATCTAGCTACTTGGAACAATAATTCATTCAGTTTCGTTAAATAAGGCAGATTAAAAAAAATAACAAGAATTATTGAAAATTCAAAATTATGTGGTCAAATTATTTCCAAAAGTCAGCGCATTTTATAATATTAATGAGATTTGCATATCAGTAAAAATTTGTACAATAATATTAATACATGTTAATTTCATAGGTATTTAATCTATCATTTTTTTACAGAGACAGAAAGGCGAATTCGAGCAAATAACCGCGAGTACAACTCACAATTTAACTATGCGGTAAGCAAAATTACTAAATACATTTTTAAATGTAGAAGTCACCTCGAATGGCAGGACTCACAGACCGGTCCCTATATCGCCTTTTGTCCCCTGTTTTCATTCGATAGCCTATTTTTTTAATTTTAAATAAAATCAAAGCATGGAAACGTTGCACTCTTTCGTTGTCATAAATATGCTGGAATCTCTTCTTTAGTATTCCTTAAAACCCTATGGTTCCTATAGGACCCATGCTTTTAAAAATGTTTACAATTTTTAAAAAATTGCATTGAAATCGTCAAAATCTTTAAAAATTCCTTTAAAATCTCTTGAAATTTTCTATAGTCCTACAAAAATCTTTGAAATCTCATTAAATTTCTCGGAATATTTTAAAATACACTATATATTCTTTAAACTCCTTTAAAATCGTCAAAATCCCTTAAATCTTGTGAAACCCCTAGACATTTTTTGAAATCCCGTATAACATCTTGAAATCTTTAATGTCTTCTAAAATTCCTTTAAAAATGTTGAGAATTTTTTTTTAAATTCCTTGAAATCGTCAGAATATGTTTTAATATAATAATACAATCAAATATTTTTCCTAATTCTAGGTGAAAACGAAATTTCACCTAAGAGAAATTGAATTTGGAATCACATTTAGTCGGATTCAAATATTTTGTCTAGTTCTATTTCTTTCGGTTTTTACCAGAAATTGAACTTCAAACCAAATTTAAATCAAGTAAATCATTGGAATTTTAAAAATACTGGAAATGTTCGACATTTGTCACACGAACGCGTAGAAAACATCCCTTAAATCTTGTGAAATCCGTAGAAATCTTTTGAAATCCCGTATAGCATCTTGAAATCTTTAATATTTTCTTACATTCCTTAAAAAATGTTACTTTTTTCATTCATTGAATTCGTCCAAATCTTTGAAAATTCCTTTAAAATCCCTTGAAATTTTGTATAATCCTACAAAATGCTTTGAAAGCTCATTATATTCCTCGGAATATTTTAAAATACACTATATTCTTTAAACTCCTTTGAAATCGTCCAAATCCCTTAAATCTTGTATGATTCTCAAAAATCTTTTGAAATCCCGTGTAACGTCTTGAAACCTTTAATATCTTCTAAAATTCCTTAAAAATGTTAACATTTTTTTTTAATTAATTGCAATAATCAAAATCTTTTTAAATTCTTTAGAAAGCCCTGGAAATGTTCTATAATCGTATTGTAATTCTTTGAAAACGCATTATATTGCTCGGAATCTTTTAAAATACACAATATTATTTAAAATTCTTTGAAATACCTTAAATCTTGTGAAATCTCTAGAAATATTTTGAAAACCCATATAACATCTTGAAATCTTTAATATCTTCTAAAATTGCGTAAAAATGTTTTTAAAAATGTTTTTAATTCATTGAATTCGTTGAAATAATTTTAAATTCCTTGAAATGTTCTATAATCCTACAAAATTCTTTGAAATATCATTAAATTCCTCTTTTTTAAAATAAAATGGATGGAAATGGAGAATTTTAAATTGAATGCATTTAGAATTAAATAATTTCAGATTTAATTTTTCAAAATTGGAAATTTTCAAATTAAAAGCTTTAGTAGTTTCCAATTGTACAATTTCAAATTGAAAGCCTTATTAAACAATTTTAAATTTAAATATCACAAGACTATTTCAAATTTAAATTGTTCAAAATGGTACCACTTTAAATTGAGTCTTAATGTTTTGGAAATTTGAAGTTTGAAGCAGACAAAATGTCATATGTAATTTGAAATTGACAGCATTTGAAATTAAACAATAATTTTGAATAATTTTGAAAAATAATGGAATTTTTTCAGTCGCACTATTTCTTAGCCTTTATAATTATTTTAGTTCTTTACGGCAAATTTTAAATTTGTGAATTGATACGAATTGATTTTTTAATAATTAAAATAATATTAATTATAATTCAGGATTTTTTTATTCTGTAATATTATTAATAAAAATGGTTAACAATTTAATATAATAATATTATGGAAAGCCCTTCACATTTGCATTGGTTAATAATTTTACATGAAATTGTTAGTAAATTAGTCTCTAAATTAGTCTAAATTAATAGATCTGGATTTTTGTAAAAGTAAACCTGGAAAAACCTGAAGTCATGGAATTTTGAAACCACACTTCTGTAGCAAACCTGGTATCTCAAAATTGAAATTTCTAATGAAGAGGACACAGAATAAAATTAGTGTAGGTTTCAAAATAAATGAGAAAATCGCCCGAATAAATATATAGATGAATGGCTTGCTTTTGCGCGTTAACCAAATATTTATGAAAATTTGTCTAAGCAATCAAAACTGGAACATCAGCGCATTCTCCCCGTAATAATATTAATGTATTTAAGAATTAAATGTTTTTACCTATGTTTAAAAAATCTGTAGAAGACCTCAGAACTTTTTACTAATAGAAATATAGTAGAAAATGAAATCAAGAAAATCTGAAAGAATTAAAAATAGATAAACTCAGTAATGATAATTTTCAAATTATACTATTTATCTATTTTTCATTCTTTCAGCTTTTTAAAATTTCGTAGTGTATTTTCATCAGTAGGAAGTCTCAAAGATTTTTCAAAGCTGGTTGACAAAATCATTTTACAGACTAACAGAAAAATAATTACCTATACCGGTTAAAAATCTACTGCCTTAATATCTTTATCATATACCATTTTTGTAAAAAGGGTACCATTGAAGCGCAAAAAAGTACCTGTTTTATCCTATTTTTTGTCCAATAGGGACTGTGAGACGTCCTATGGCTTAATTTATCTGTGTAGTAAGTTTTGAAAAAAATCGTTAAAAACATAATCTCTAACAAACTCATATTGTGTAACAAAATTGCACAAAAAGCCAATCACACTGATATTTGAAAACATATTTTTCTCGTTTTAACGTTTTTTGTGCAATTCTTTGACATAAGATGACTTAGTTAGAGATTATGTTTTAAACGATTTTTTCAAAACATTTTTAAATACACTAAAGTTTGAAAAGAAGTATTAAGTGTATGACGAAATTTTCTTTTTGCAGAATAATTACATCAAGACATCCAAGTATTCGGTTTTGACGTTCCTGCCATTGAATTTGTTTGAGCAATTTCAAAGGCTCGCCAATTTTTACTTCTTATGTCTGCTGGTACTTCAGATGATCCCCGCCATATCCTCTCTGACACCAATCACCACAGCCATCCCTCTTATTGGGGTACTCACGCTCACTGCCGTCAAAGATGCCTACGACGATTTTGTAAGTATCCATATTTTCAAATCTGAACCCAAACTATTGAGCAGCTCGAAATAATTAGAAAACTATTAATGAGGAAAAAGCAGTGTATATCAATTCCATTCTATTAATAATATTATATTAAGATCAAAAATTCGTTATTTATTGTGTCTGTCCGGAAAGTATCCGACCATGTGCTCTAACGTTATACCTAGTTGTGCTATTGTCAAAAACAGGTACTTGTATTTACCATTTAGGTTAGGGGAGACCTCTGTTAGGCCCCATACTAAGCGCCGCGGACCTGCAAATCTCAAGTCGACTAGTGTGCGCAGTCCCCTAAACTTCTCACAGCTGCGAGTGTTAATTAATGGAAATCTTGGTTTGACAGTGAAAGAGATAGAGGAAGACCTAGGGATTCCAAAAACTATTGTTTCCAAAATTTTGAGTTTAATTTGTGGAAAAGTGGCGATTGGGTCTTTCACTACGACAACGCACTGACCCATTCCTTGCAGCTTATTCAGCAATTTCTGGTGAAGCAGAATGCAACGAAGTAGCTGTTAGCTACTTCGAAAGCGGGAGGATCGCTGGAAGAAGGTTGTGGCTTCCAAATGGGAGTATTTTGAAGGGGACATCATGTCCATTGACTAGAATTAACTCTTACTCCTTGTACACCACATGGTTGGATACTTTCCAGACATACCTCATAGTTGCTGCATATTAGTGGCGTTGAAATATTTTTAGGGGCCACAATCAGTTCCCTGTTCGTGTTCTTTCCCTCTTTTTCTCATTTCCCATTTGTTCCCCTATATTTCTCAATATCCCCTATAATCTCCATATTTTAGAATTTTGTCCATTTTTCCCCCATTCTTTCGGAAGCTGCGATTAATTTTTCAAGAATTATAAAAAACTCGCGGTTATTATAATAAAGAAATGATAAAAAAAAAGAAAACCTAACATGATTGATTCAATAGCGTCGCGAAAGAAAAAAATATATATCTCGCACGTAATTGACATTTTTTTTTTATAACATTTATTTTATAAATACAATTTTATTTTATTTCCATCTCTAAAAAAAAGTTGAAACGGTATGGCTAAAAAATCTCGCGCTCATTGTTATTGAAAATCTGATTAGCTTTTCATTGCCCGAAATTGTTTTATATGTTCAATTTGAAATTTCTAAAATAAATCAACAAATAATCGCTCTTAAGGATGTTCTTGGTGTACAGTCAAGTTCAAAATTACTCAAGTTTTAACAAATTTCAGAAGATAATCCCAAGCGTGAATAATAAAAAAATATTTGTGGTCATAATTGTTTATTTAAATGTAGTTATTTGCATTTTTGTATTTTTTTATCTGCTTCAGGCAAAAGTCATCATTTTTATTCAATTTTAATTAACAAAAGCTCATTCTATTCCTTGAGAGGTTCTTTACAATTATATTCGTCACGATTTTATGGAAATTATTTTATTTAGAATAATATAGCTTATAATTATTTTTAAGTACACTGTAAAAAAAGTTGGTGTAATTTTACGTCGTGCCACGATGGAAATTATTCGATCAGCGTGCGACGATGTAAGTTCACACACTTTTGTAAAAAAAAATGCAGGACGTAAATTGCCAGGACCACATTTCAATTTTGAGGTTATGTTCGTGAGGTTATAAATTTTCAAACACTCTAGCAGGATAAATAAAGCGCATATTACTTTTCTTAGGTATCGTTTTGAATGAAAAAGACATTTTTTTTTATTCACATAGAACTCATCACTATTAGAGCAATATTAGAGACTCTGAGACGTAATTTTATGATAAAGTCCAACGCGCCATCTCTTTCTGTCAGTTTGTCGATGGATTGTCGATTTATGTCCTGTTTGTAATTTCTCAGGGTGCCAAGACGTAACAATACTACCCGTGTGTGAAATTATGCTAAATACTGCAACTTTACCAAAAAAGTGTTAATTTATGAGCTGATTTAAATTTATTCACTGAACGTAAATTGACTACGTTCCACACAGATCGAATAATTTCCATCGTCAGACATAGTAATTTTACATCGGACAGTTATTTCATACTATTCCATAGGGTGAAATTGGAGTAGATCGTGAATTTCGGAGCGACATTGGTAAATTTACCAGGTTATACCAGAGATGATGTGGTTATACATTGTAATTTATAATACACTGCTCGTGAAATTACAATCTAATTGTAGATATCACCAAAGATTTTTTTACAGTGTAGTAATTTTTTAAATTGAACATTCTGCTACATAATATTTAATAAAAACGTGACGAATACCCTTTTTTTCAACAACTTTAGATTATGGTGGTGCGTTTCACCTAAAGTTGGTATTTGTAAACAAAAGTCTTGTTAAAAATAATAAAATTGATAAGCTTGAACAATGTCGGATTGTGTTAGTGTTTTTTGTCGGAAATTGACATTTTTATTCAACAATCGTTACATTTTAAAGAAGATTCATTATTTTTTAACAATTGAATTGCGTGAGACAAAACAAAATAATAATCGCGCGCGTATTTGTTTTGTAGTTTCATCAAATTTGTGGTTTCTTATAAAAGTGTTGTATTTACTAATTTTTGTTCAATACGCTGTTATTTTTAAAAGGAAAAAATTTCCCCCTTTTTTAAAGAAAAATTCCCCTATTTTTCCTGCAATGGAACTGCTGAACCACTGTGATCCCTGATTATAATCAAATCAAAAATTCATTATTTATTCTGAACTTTTTTGTTAATTTTGGATTCAAATTTAAATTCTTTACTGTATAATTGCAAATTAGAGGCGCATTCGCCGTTACACAACAGGCGTAATTTATGTTTTTAGAAATTTTTTCGTTTTTTGCTTCCCCAAATATCGAGATTTGCTTTGGCATTTTTTATTTTATTGTTAAGTTAACAGCATTATTTATCATTAATTTATTATTTATTTAAATTATTATTTAAATTTATTTTTCAGTGTCTTATATAAATATAATTTATTTTTTCAGCATTATTTATTTAAATTGAAATGTTTTCTTAAACATGTATTTGCTTTTTTCTTCCACACCACTATATTCGGCACTGAATGTAATCGTATTTGAATTTAATTTTCAGCAACGACATAGCAGCGATTCCCAAGTTAACAATAGAAAATCGAGAACTTTACGGGGCACAAACTTACGTGAGGAAAAATGGTCTCAGGTCCAAGTGGGAGATGTGATTCGAATGGAAAACGATCAGTTTGTA
Source organism: Andricus curvator (assembly GCA_932195095.1). Classification (NCBI taxonomy): domain Eukaryota; kingdom Metazoa; phylum Arthropoda; class Insecta; order Hymenoptera; family Cynipidae; genus Andricus; species Andricus curvator. The sequence continues at coordinate 77,603 of CAKNYM010046938.1, read as the reverse complement.
GCAGCTGATGTTCTCCTGTTGTCAACAAGTGAACCAAATGGTCTCTGTTACATCGAGACAGCAGAGTTGGACGGGTGAGAGTGACACTTGATTTATTGAAGCAATCAACCTAATTAGGTGTTTTAAAAAACAATTCTTCAAAATTTTCATGTACCGAGTTTCCATGTTAATATCTTTCTCAAATTCTATTCTTTCGTCAACTGATGCTTCCAGATCTAATCGTAATTAATTTTTAGGGAGACAAATCTGAAGTGCCGACAGTGCTTACCCGAAACATCAGAAATGATGGACAACCACGAATTAATTGGTCAGTTCGATGGGGAGATCATTTGTGAAACGCCCAACAATTTGTTGAACAAATTCGATGGCACTCTGATATGGAGGGGAACAAAGTAAGAAGACTTTTTTATTTATTATTTTAATAGTCTAAGATAAGTGTAGAATTATTAAAACTAACAGAGCCTAGACAAGTAAGCACCCTTGCAGATTTTAAACTCTTTTACATATTCCCCTTTTTCCCGTTTTCAAGTAAATTCCCCTTTTTTCCCGTTTTCTCTTTTTTTTCGCTTAAATGCAAACTGAGTTAATGGACAACAAGCAAATCCAACTTTTTTTGTGTGAAAAGTTTAATTTTGTTGTTGTTGAAGATTCACTGTTTTGTAGAAAATTCTTTTTTTTGTCTTGAAAATTCAGCAATTCGGTAGATAATTAAATTATTTGGTTGAAAATAAACTTTTTTGTTGAAAATTCAATTGTTTTGTAGAAAATTCGTCTCTCCAGTTTGAAAAGTCATCTCCTTG
>CAKNYM010046938.1:0-76793 GCA_932195095.1 Andricus curvator | reverse complement strand
AATTTAAGTATTTTGTTGAAACTTTATATATTTTGTTGGAAATTCGTCTTTTTGGGTAGAAAATGAATCCTCTTTGCTTAAAATTCATCTTTTTGGTTAAGGATTCAACTTATTTTTTGAATAATCTTTTTTGGTTGAATTCAACTGACTGAAATTTTCGTTTTTTGGTGTTGAAAATTAAGTTTTCCAAGCAAAAGTTTAATCATTCCATTTTTGGTTGAAAAATTATATTTCTTTAGTAGAAAATTAAAGTATTCCGTTGCACTTTCATGTACTTTGTTGAAAATTTATCTTTTTGGGTAGAAAAGTAGCCTTCTTCGTTGTAAATTCAACTATTTTCTTCAACAGTCATCCTTTTTTGTTCTACATCAACCATTTCGTTGAAAATTCAATTTATTTTTCTTGGAGTTACTCTTATTTGTTCGAAAATTGGTCATTTAGTTGAAAATTCATCTTTGTAATTTGAAAAGTTTAAGTATTTTGTTAAATTCTTCCTTTTTGGTCGAAAATTCAACTGTTTTATTGAAAATATGTCTTTTATGGTAGAAAAGTTTTTTTTGTTGGTTGAAAATTCATGTTTCTTACTAGAAAATTTAACTTTTTGTTTGAAAATTCAACTGTTTTTGGTTGAAGTTTAATATTTTTCTTTTGAAAATTCGACCATTTGGTTGAAAAAATGCATCCTTCTAGGTTATAAATTCAACTATTTGGTTAAAAATGCAACTAATTTCTTGAAAATTCATCTCTCTTGACTGAAAATTCATCTATCTTGATAAAGGTTCGTTTCTTTGGCTTGGAAGTCCAACTATTTGGTTTTAAATGCAACTTTTTGTGGTTGAAGCTTAATATTTTTTGTTTAAAAGTTCGATCATTTGGTTGAAGATTCATCTTCAAAGGTTAAAAATTGAACTATTTGATTAAAAATTGAACTATTTGGTTAAAAATTCAACTTTTTTAATGAAAATTGATCTCTTTTGCTTGAAAGTTCAATTATTTCGTTGGTCATGCACCTTTTTGGTTAAAAGGTTTATTTTTTGTTGTTTAAAATTCCACTATTTGGTTAGAAATTCATCTTGTTTGATTAAAAATTAACTTTTTCTGTTAAAAATTCATTTTTTCGGTTTTAAAAGTCAACCTTTTTCTAAAGCATTCGACTTTTTAGCTCAAAAACTTAGCTTTTTTTGTTGAAAACTCGTCATTTATAGGTGAAAATTAATGTCGTTGTGTAGAAAATTATTTTTTTTGTTGAAAATTCATCTATTTTGTTGAAAATACAATATATTTTAATTTGGAATTTAAAGCGTTTCATATTGAATTCAGTATGGTATCTACATTAATTTTATTTAAAATAAAGTATTCCCCTTTTTATGTGAAAAAGCACTTTATTTCCCCTGTTTTGAGATCATTTTGACCTGTGAAATCTGCCCTTGGCATACTTTAAAATGTAAAAATGTTTGTAAATTGTTGCTTGGAATCGGGAATTTGCAAGACTGATATAATTTTTAATTGTTTCAGGTACGCTTTGGACAATGACAAAGTTATTTTGAGGGGCTGCGTGCTCAGAAACACCCAATGGTGCTATGGTATGGTGATCTTTGCAGGCAAGGATACCAAACTGATGCAAAACTCAGGGAAGACCAAGTTTAAGAGAACCTCCATAGATAGACTGCTGAATCTGCTCATCATTGGAATAGTGTTCTTTTTACTTTCCTTGTGTTTATTCTGTATGATTGGCTGTGGTATTTGGGAGAGTTTAGTGGGCTATGACTTCCAAGCGTATTTACCGTGGGATTCTCTTGTGCCCAGTGAACAATTAGTAGGCGCAACAGTGATTGCTTTTCTCGTCTTTTTTTCATACGCTATCGTTTTGAATACGGTCGTGCCGATAAGTTTGTACGTAAGTGTCGAGGTAATTAGGTTCGTGCAATCGTTTCTCATCAATTGGGATGAAGAGATGTACTTTGAGCCCACGAATACTCACGCGAAAGCAAGGACTACTACACTAAACGAGGAATTGGGCCAAATCGAGTACATCTTCTCCGATAAGACGGGGACGCTTACACAGAATATTATGACCTTCAATAAATGCTCTATAACTGGAAAATGTTATGGGGACCTCGTAGACGACGTTACAGGAGAAATTGTTGATCTCACTGAGGTAAGTCATATCTCTTGACGAGATTATCTATAATTTCTTGTCAGATCACTTGTCGTTGAATTTCGAGAAAGGCATAGGCCTGGGCTTATTCTAGGGAATATGTTTCTCCACAATCTGCATATTTACATTACAGTAAAATCAAAGTTCAGTTTTTGGTTGTAATAATTTGTTTATATAAAATGTATACATAAATGTAATAAGAGAGTTAATACTTAGAAAACTTAAAATAGACATTTTGGAATTACTACTCGTTTACTTTTTATTTGTCCGTTATAGAAATTGAGATTTTCACCAGTTGCAGACCTCGGACTCACGGCATTATCGACCCTATTTGACACCTTTTTAATCGATGACACTATTTTGCTACTACCTCAAAAAAATTACACTAAAGACACTATTTTCAAATCAAAAAGACGAATTTTCAACCGAGAAAGATTTTGCAGTTAATAAAGAACAAAAATTTCATCAAGAATGTTCAATTTTCTACCAAGTAGTTAAATTTTCAACCAAAAATATGATTCTCCAACCAAGAGATTAATTTTCTACCCAAAAAGATGAATTCCTAACAAAATACATAAATTTTTAACCACATAGTTGAATTTTAAACCAAGAATAATTTACTACTAGAAAAAAGCGAATTTTCAGCAAAATACATACATTTTTAACAAAATAGTTGAATTTTCAACCAAGAATATATTTTTTTCCTTTCTATCTTTTTAAACTAAATAGTTTCAAACAAAAAAAAATCAATTTACAACCAAAAATGGAGTAGATAAATTTTTATTGAGGAGAAATTATTTTCAATTCAAACAAAAACGAATTTTCTACTGAAATTGTGAATCTTAAAATAAAAAAAAATAAACTTTTAAAAAAGTTGTTCAACTTTCAACATAGGCGTTGAATTTTCAAACTAAAAAGATGAATTTTTGACGAAAAATGTAATAGTTTATATTTCAACAAAAAAATATTTGAATAAAAAAATAAAGTCAACCTTTGGATTCAACCAACAAAGACGAATTTTCAACAAAATGGTTTATTTTTAAACCAAAAAAATTATTTCCTGCCAAAGAAAACGAATTTTCAAAAAAAAAAAAAAATACATCAGTTTTCAACAAAATAGTCCAATTTTCTACCAAATTGTTGAATTTTCGAGCTGAAACTACGAATTTTCTACAAAACAGTTGAATATTTCAATCCGAAAGTGTGAATTTTTCACAAAAAATTTAATTTTCAATCGAAACAGATTAATTTTTAACCAGACAATTGCATTTTTAACCAAAAAAGGTGAAATTGTTACAGAAAGAGATGCATTTTTAAACCAAAAAGAAAGTTAATGTTCAACAAAATAGTTGAATTTTCAACAAAATAACTTAATTTTGAACCAAATAATATAATGTTTAACAAAAAAAAAATGGATTTTTAACCAGAAATTGAATAGTAGACTTTTCATATAAAAAGAATGAACTTTAACAATTTATAGACTAAAGAATAACATTTTAAATAAACATTGAAGTTCATTTTTAATACTTGAAAATTTTTATAAAACTATCTTGACACTATTTTTTTTAATTTGTGACACTATTTACACTATTTTCGATCTCCAAAGTGAGTCCGAAGCCTGCAATTGTAAATTTTCCTGAGAATATTCCCTAGCATAAGCACTGCTTATTCTTTGTTTTTCGCTTGATGCTTTATGCCGAGTTAACAACTTAAAAATAGTCTTTGTGATTTTAAAATTAGCTATTGGCATGTTTAATTTTAAATTTTTTGTTTACGTTTTGATGTTTAAGCATCCCATTTTAGTATTGAAGTATCAGGTTTATTCAAGTTTTTTATTTTTATTTTTTGATTGGCTACAATTTTATTTCATTATAGCATCAGCTCCTGGCAAACAGTATCGTTAAACATAATCTAGTCAACGATTCTCTTTGCACCTGCTAACTGAATTTATTTTATTTCACTGAAAGCATTGGCAAGTTTCGTAGTTTCTTTTTATTTGAGAATTTGTAAAAATTTGTGTTTGTGATAAAAAAATGATGAAAATTGGTGATTCAATTGAAGAATTTGAAAGGACTATGTTGTTTGTGTATGAACACAAGTATGTCAATGCTTTTATTCCGCTTATGTCATGCACATTATTTAGCATGTGTGTGCTGCATGTAGACGGGCAAAGCTGTGCAGATGCCAATTATCAAGTGGACGAATGGACAGGAATTTGTCCGTCAAGTGTACACTCCCATTAGTGGCGCAGACACATACCTCCTGGATCAAGTCGACAGAATTTCCAGTACAACACCCGAACCGGTCATCAATGGCTCTCCCAAAATTGCTCCCAAAGTTTCAGTACGCATGCTTACGTCAAATGCTTTCTTAGTATTACAGTTATAAATCCATTTTTTCATCTTCTGATAGATTTCATTTTCCAGATCAATCTCAGATTCTTGAAAGTTAGCTCAAGTATTCGAATCATTACGTTTCAAAAGCAATTTGTCACTGTTGCTCAACAAAGTAACAAGTTGTTATCTAATCTTTACTTTAACGTTTCATGAAAACGAAGCTACTTTAGTTTTATTTTTGAATAGCTACTTCACGAAAGACTTTTCAAAATTCGAATTATATTTTCGATTTGGGATATGAATGAGATCAGAAAGTGTAAAATTCCCCAGTATTTTTGTAATATTTTGTGATTAGACCATTTTTGGATATTTAGATTGTATAATTGATGTCTCACGCATCTTAGAGTCTAGTATTTGATGTTTGCTTTTGATGTTTTTTAGTTTATTTAATTGTAACTTGAATTTAGTCATGCGTTTGCTCAATTTATTGCACTTGTGTTTGTTTTTTTTACAAAGATTGAAAATTTTGCATTTTAAATATGCTTCATGAATATATTTCAAATAATTTTGAAGATTTCCCTTTATTCAGTAATTCCTTGACCTTTCTATTGGAGAAGAATAAAATCGAGGGAAAAACAATAGATAAATTATATTAATATAGATTTTGGCAATAATTTTTTTTTATTTTCAAATTAAAAAAAAAAGAAATGTTTTACCCTTTGGAATTTTATTTGGATTCATTCTCCTTCCAGTAATAGGTAATGACTAATCTGGTAGTATGCAAAAGAAGATGCCCTTTTGAGCTATTCTCGAGAAAAACGGATTTAAAAAATGCACGTACGTTACATGGACCGCGATGTAGAGTCTTTCAACTCCTGGTTAGATCAGGCGGTAGCGCTCCGAGTTTGGAACCGTTAAGTCCGGGCTCGATTCCTGCTGCCGGAATTTTTTTCCAATTCTTTTCACTGAGATTGTTTTTCAATTTTAAGCATTTTTTTTCATATGAATAAAATTACTCTAGTTTTAGAATATGAATATTATGATAATAATAGAAAATGTTTTTTATTTATATTCTATTTTTATATCATTTTATTTTATTATTTCTTTATATTCGAATATTTATTTTATTCTTATTATACTACTTTTTCTGCTAAGGAATGCATCCTATTAACTTTATGCGGGCTTAACCATTTTTAAAGCCAGGATCATTTTTTTTCTTCTGAAAATATACTTTTCATTTTTTTCGCGTAAAAGATGTGAGATGTCACAAAATAGCAACATGCATTTTTTGTAGAATTTTTTTTCAGAAGTGCAAACTTTTTTGTTCAAATTTATATGTATCTTTCGTTGTTTCCGAGAAAAATAGACGTCAAAATTCAAATAATATTTGATAATTTCGTAGAGTTTTTTTTCTGAAACCGTAAATATACGTGTCAGCTAATTTCCTCTAAAAACAACATACTTCGTCGCTGAGAGTTTATGCGACTAGAAGTGTAGAACCGGCCTGATATGAAATAGATTCAATTTATATAAAAATTCTAAGCATGGGATTTTTTTCATTTGTTATATATGAGAGAAAAAATTGTAGGGAATTTTTTGTGCGCTTTTTTTGATTGCGAATAAGCAGAAAAACAATTCCTTTTTCAAATTATCATTTTATCAAGGTGACTGTAACGAAACATATATTTCACTTTGCGTATTTGTCCATGTATTACAAAAACAATGTTTGGAAAACGATTTTGAAATAGGTAATTTATTTAATTATATTCTCGATTTGACCATTTTTTGGATTAGCCAGTAATGTCTAAGGTTCGTAAACATACTTTTTTAATTTTAATAGGAAAAGTAAAAAAGTAAATCGTTTAAGACATATGCAGATAATGACACTTTTAAACACAAATAATTTAAAAAAAATGTTTGAATGGGAAGCATAAGATATTCTCGGAGCTTAAAATATTTTAAGTCATTTTCTTCTCGCCCAAGAAAACGTTTTCACACTATTCGAATTTTGTAATAAAAGTTTTTTTTTATTCCACGTTTGGTTGAAAGACTCTCGAATCACGGTCCATGTAACGCACGTGGATTTTTTGAAGTCGGTTTTCTCGAGAATGGCTGAAAAGTGCTTCTTATTACTTTTGCCTAGTTTGTTTAGTTAGTTTTTTTGCCTAGAAGTTTGGTAATTACCTATTACTGGGAGGAGTGTGAATAAAAAAAATCTCTCTTTTACTTATTATTAATTATTTATTTAAGCTTGAAATTCTGCACAGGCTACCAAAGTACTATTTTTCTGAATTACAGGCTGTGCCTTCGATAGATTTTTCGTTTAACAAAGACTACGAGCCAGAATTCAAATTTTACGATAAAAAACTTCTCGAGGCAGTTAAACAAGGAGACCCGGATGTTCATAGTTTCTTTCGGTTGTTAGCTTTGTGTCACACAGTCATGCCGGAAGAAAAAAGCGGTAAGCTCGAATATCAAGCTCAGTCACCAGATGAAGCGGCACTCGTCTCAGCGGCTCGAAATTTCGGCTTTGTTTTTAAAGAGAGATCCCCAAACAGTATAACGATCGACGTAATGGGTCAGAGAGAAGTCTACGAACTTCTCTGCATCTTAGATTTCAATAACGTCCGGAAAAGGATGTCTGTGGTTCTGCGAAAAGATGGTGCCATCAGATTATATTGTAAAGGGGCCGACAACGTCATCTACGAGCGATTGAAACCCGGCAGTGAAGAAGTCATGATCAAGACACAAGAACATCTTAATAAATTCGCAGGGGAGGGTTTGAGAACTTTGTGCCTTTCCGTAAGGGATATCGACGAGAGTTTTTTCAACGATTGGAAACAACGGCATCACGATGCGGCACTTAGTCATGAAAACAGGGACGACAAATTGGATGCGATTTATGAAGAAATTGAAAAAGACATGACTTTGTTGGGCACTACGGCCATTGAAGATAAACTTCAGGACGGGGTGCCACAAACTATTGCTAATCTGGCTTTAGCAGGAATCAAAATCTGGGTGTTGACTGGTGACAAGCAAGGTATGTGAAATGTTTGATCAGGGTGGCCACTGAGAATGAGAATTCCGTATTCAGGGTGGCCGCTGACCGGGAAAACCAGGAAATAGCTGGGAATTGGGTTAAAAACCAGACATTTTTCAGATTAATTTTTATTTTTGCAATAATTATTATCATTCTTAACCCTTAAACTGCACACCTCAAAAAAATTACGTAAGCTACACCGTGGGTGTTTGACACCCAGATGTTTAAACTTGTATAACTAAGACGGATTTCAATATTTTGTAACGAAATTCTAATGGGATGTAGAATTATAAGTTTTTCTTAAATTCCGTTGGTTTTATAACGATATAATTTGTTAAAAATTGGATTTCAAAAAAAAATCGAAAAAATGAGTTTTTTCATAAAAAAATGTATATATTGCGTAATTTTCAATATTTTGACCTAAAAATTTAATGGGATACTCTTGAAACAGTATACTTTTAGAAAAAAATAAGCTCAAAGTTGTTCTGGGTGTTTGGCACCCACAGTGCAGTTTAAGGGTTAATCGATTGAAAATTCTTCTTTTTTTTTTAGGAAAGTCGTTTTTGTTGTTGTTCATAATTCATCATCTTCTTGATTGAAAATTCAAATGTTTTCTAAGATATTCGTCTTTTTGGCTTAAAAATTCGACTATTTGGTTTTAAATGTAATTGTTTTTGGTGGAGGCTTAATCTTTCTGGTTTAAAAATTCGATCATTTGATTGAAGATTCATTTTCGTAGCTTATAAATTTAACTATTAGTTAAAAATGCAACTTTTTTATTAAAATATACCTCTTTTGCTTGAAAGTTCAACTGTTTAGTTATAAATGCAACTCTGGTTGAAAATTCAACTATTTGGTTGAAAACTCATCTTGCTTGGTTGAAAATTAACTTTTTTGTTGAAAATTCATCTTTTTAGTTTAAAAGTCAAATGTTTTCCAAAAACATTCGAATTTTTAGCCTGAAAACTTAGACTTTTGTTGAAAACTCGTCTTTTGGGATAAAAAACTAATCTTTTTGGTTGAAAATTCATTTATGCAGGTTCAAAAATCAGCTATTTGATTAAAAAGTTAACTGTTTTGTTGAAAATTTAATTATTTTGTTGAAAATTCGTTCTTTTTGTGGAAAATTAATTTTTTCATCTGAAAATTTGAAAAGCAATACATTTCTACTTGAAATCTTAGAAATGTGTTACGTACGTGAATGTTATTTAGAAGAATTTATTCCCCTGTTATTCTCATATTTTCCCTGTTTTGAGAGCATTTCGGGTTGTGAAGACTGAAAGCACTTTTACAATAATTTACATGATATATTTGAACTTGGAGTTCTAAATGATTTAATTATTTTCAAACTTTATATAATAAATCATGAGTGGTCACCCTGGTATACGTCTGTTGGGTAGCTACGACAGCGCCACCAATTTGGAACTATTGGTAAGAAGTTTGAATTTCAACTCATTGTTAACAAAAAATCTTGTAGTTATTAATCAGGGTGTCTAGCGGACCGGGAAACTGGGAGAAATCGAGAAAACCTCGGTTATTTTATTAGACCGTGAAAAAACCGGGATAACCCCGGGAATTTTATTTAGGACCGGGAATTTTTTGTATTTTATCGGAAAATCGACTTTTTTCTACTTTATCTTCTTTTTATTTCATTTCTACTTCATCTACAGTCGCAAGGTTCCTTCCTATGCTTATACTATGTACCGATTTATGTAATTTTTTACATTTTCATCCTAATGAGAAGGTATCGGTTTTATATAAAATTTGACTTTGTCGGTTTCCATAAAAGCTCCACGGTTTGAGACCCCCTCAGTCAGAAAAAACGATTTTTACGAAGATGTCTGTCTGTAGTCTGTAGGCGCGATAACTTTCGAAAAAATAATCAGATTGGATTGAGCTTTGGCATACTTTTTTAAGACCTAAAAGAAAAGGACAAGTTCGTTAGCCAGCTATTTTGGATAACAATTCAATAAGTTAGAGCATTTTTAAAATTTTGGAGACCATTTTTTTCCGGAATTGAAAATTCTATGTACGGTTATTTGTAGTATTCGGAAAGTCGAACAATTTATACTGACGACACAAGCCACGAAAAAAGTAAATAGACAACAATTGTTCACCCAAAAAAAAAGTACAAATTCGTTGTTAAAAATTTTTTGATAAGACGCCTAGTTTTTGTTTTAATCGTGAAAAATGACACTACAAATAAACGAATTAAATTTTTTGACAAAAAGACACAAGGGACATTAAAATGTTTGGTAACAAAATTTTTTGGTGATGAGAATATGTTCGTTAAAGCCTAAGGAGCTTTAGCAAAAAAGAATTCACAGTTACTAAATTTCAGTTGTCGATGGTTTTACCTATAATTTCAAAAGTCCTATGCAAAAATGTTTGGTACGTACAATGATCGAACGCGTAGCGCGAGGTAAATACTCAAACTTGCGAGGGAAGAGAGAGTATATGTTGGTTTTCAAAAATCACAACAAGACATCTAAAAATTGGTCGGGGAAAAAATTTTTACCGGGAAAAAACCGTGAAAACCCCGGGAATTTCAATTTGCCTGATCACTAGACACCCTGTTAATTAATTTTAAACCTGAGTATAATATTTTTGTTAAAAATGAATTGATATTCACTGCTCTTTTTCATTAACTTTGCTCTAATAACTTTGAAATACCCAATAGTTCGCGTGTTAGATGGCGCTGTTGTCAAGGTCAAAAAGGTACCCTACAGTTGTATTGGATTCGCGGGTATTTGGCAGTTAATAATATATAATTTTTGTATGTTGCAGAAACGGCCATCAACATCGGCTACTCGTGTCAGTTGTTGACGGACGATCTGACTGACGTCTTCATTGTAGATGCGACGACTTACGACGGAGTCGAATCCCAGTTGACACGGTATATAGAAACAATAAAAGCGGCTTCCAACCATGAAAAAAGGCCAACTCTCTCCATCGTCACATTCAGGTGGGACAAGGAAAGGTCAGGCAAACGAAAGAGACGGAGTACAATCTTAAATCTTCCATACTGCATTTATAATTTTGACCGATAACGCATTTGCCCAAAGATTACCTTTCACCTTGAATGTGGCACCATGTTTTGTGTGGTTATGCTTTTTCTGTCTGGTTATGTCCATACAATTCTTGGACTGGTTTATTCATTCTACATTTTTCAAGTAACTTTTACATCTTTAATTCCTTAACATAAAAGTCGAGAATTCCATTTAGTATTTCGACTGTAGATTATCCAATTCCTATTTTTCATATGGTAAAATGATTTGTATGCATATTCTATGGTAGCATTTTTCCTTTCAAATTCCAGATATTCTCTGTTTTTTGCATTTTACCCGTAAAGGATGTTCATGATCTGTATATGCATGCACCAAGGTAATATCACGATGGTAATCTCTGATCGCTAGTATTTCAATTACTGATTGAAAATTGGTTTTAACGAAGCTTTTTCAATCTGGTTCATGAGTCGATTTGTGAGGTGGTTCATCGAAGAGTAGAATCTTGGATTCCTCTCGCCGTAGATTAGAGACTAGCTTCTTTTTTTCTGTGCTACATAAACAACTTTTATTTACATAAAGTGGATAATAATTACTTTTAAAATGCTTGATACTCACTCCTTCTCTTTCTGTCTGCTTAAATGTATTCTTAATAAATACTCGTAATAATAATTTTAATAATAACTACTACATCGTTACGTCGCTTCCGTCATTCCATGATATAAATTCTTTAAATTTACTTGGTACGTATGGTATAATTCGAATTTTCTTAAATTAAATTTTTAATTCTCAATAGGGAGTTTTCAATTCTTCCTAGCGGTAGTTTGCTCGAGATTTTTTATTTCCAAAAGGTAAAGGTTCAAATATATTTTTTTAAATAATTGAGTTGATTAGAATATTTTATTTTTCTAGTCTTTATTATTTGAAATGTACTTTAGTTTTTTAGAATAAAGTTTAAATTGTCTAGTGATTTCAGTTTGATACATTAAAGTAGAAACATTATTCTTTACAGTCCATCTTCAAACAAATAAAAAAATATATGAATGGCCTTGAACATAATTGATGACCGATTTCATATGATTTTGGGCGATCTGACCCTGGTGATGTCACGTATTTTTTGTTTTACACCAACAAATTTTGTTCATGAACTTAGGGCTACTTGCATATTTAGGTGAATTCTGAAAAAGTTAACGAAAATTCTCTTTAAAAAGTTTGATCTTGGAAAAAAATTGGCATAATTTAATTTTCTTGCGGCAACTTGTAGTGCAATCTACAGCATACATTTGTCGAAAAAACTAAAAAGTGAATTTTCCCAAGAAGGAAGTTTCTTCATCGCTAAATTATTCCTTTATACAGAAAAACTTATTTTTTATAATATAAAATAAATGTTTTAAAATAATAATTCTTTTTCATACGTTCTTAGTTAAAATCATACGTATTTACAAAATATACAGTTATAAAATTTAGAAATATCAGATCTTTTCGATTTTAAATAAAATAATTCAGTAAATGATAATTTTGCTGTTCTGTTTTGATTAATTTTACTTATTACTTTACTCAGAAACTAGTAAACTAGTAACGGAGTAAAATTAATCAAAACAGATCAGCAAAATAATAATTTGATACATAGATAGAAATTCTGTAAATTGGCACTGTTAGTAATGTACCTATTGAAATTTACAAAGTTATAACGTTGCAAAAAAGTAATGGAAAATTTTCCGATTTTTCCGATACTGTTACGTAACGCTATCCTAAATTTACGAAATTTGTAACTGAATTATCCGAAATTTTCCATAAAATTACGAATGTGTAACGGAATTTTCGTAAATTTACCTTAAAATACGAAAAAAAGTTTCGCGTTTTTCTGTTACATTTAACGGCATAAATCTTTCGTTACTCGTAACGTAACACTTTTTTGTTACAAGTTTCGGAATTTTTAGATACAATACATCAGAAAATTCCGTAACTGAATTTTTACCAAATTTATCACAATTTTCTGAAATTCATCATCGGGATAACATATTTTTCCGAATAAAGAAAAATCCCCACAGGTTGAAAAATACCGAAAATGTTTATATTTATATTGAATATTCTCATCAATTAAAATAATGTTTTATTTTTAAAGTTTTTGAAGAACCCTTTCAAATTTAAATCTATTGCAGCATGCAGTATGCACGATATAAAATAAAATATTATTTTAATCTAACAGATATCAAAAACATTAAGTTTAAATTTTTTTTTTTGTTGGAAATTTGAAATTTCGGGAATTTACTAATTTCGTCAAGTTAAAATTTCGGGACTTTCAAAATTCTGGATTTAAAGTTATTTTTTTGTTGGTAATTTGAAATTTTCTAGTGATCGATAATTATATTTTCGGTATTTTTCCACATTCGGGATTTTTACTTTTCTGCAAAATTATGTCATTCCATATAATTTCAGCTTTTTTGAGACATCAAACTATGAATCCTTAGAAAAGAAACTGATATTTTGAAAAATTCCTTTTATATTATAAAAAAAATAAGTTTTTATATATGAAGGGATAGTTTAGTGAGGACGGAACTCCCAGGATATGTCCTTCATATATTACTATGAAAAAAATGAAAAAAAAAATCAAAATTGACCTTTTTGAGAAAATAGACTTTTTAGTTTTTTCGAAAAATATACGCCATTAAATTTTTTTTAAATTTTACAAGTTTCTTTAATATATTTGAAATAGTCTACATTGTCCTATAAGCTGCCGCAAAGAAAAATAAATGATGTCCATTTGTTTCCAAGATACGACGTTTTAAAGAAAATTTTCTTTACTTTTTTGATAATTCACCTAAATATTCAAGTGGCCAATTCATGAAAAAAATGCTTGGTGAAAAAACAAAAATACATTTCTCATATTTTGCCTGGAAAAACAATATATTTCAACCGCAAACAATTCCCGAACATGACCAGTGTCAGACTGTCCGATTTCATATGAAATTGGTCTGATCTAGAGACCTGAGAAAAGTAAAAAAAAAAATTAAAAATCTGAATTCTTTAGCAACCCTGAATTTTTTCTTGAAATCTATTTTGTTGTTTAGAGAAATTTGTCAGATTTAAGAACATTAGCATATATTTAATGTTGAAATTTGAAAAGTTTCGTATCCATGTAGTATTGAATAATTCGAGCTTGGTGTTTGATTTTGCAATACGAGCTTGCAATTCGACTTTCACATATGACAAAAAGTTGTCGAATTTGGTTTAAATTTCTACTCCATTAAAAAAAAAAAACTTGTTGTGCACAGCAGTGAAACAGACTATAATCCTGCTAGAGACGAGACAGATGACCACGAAATGGAACAAGCCGCATGTTTCGCAGTAGTGATTAATGGTCACTCCCTGGTTCACGCGCTCCATCCTCAACTCGAAAAACTCTTTTTAGACGTTTCCAGTCAATGTAAGTCTTCGGAAAATTGATAAACCAGGCCTCGGACTCACCACACTATTGAAACTATTTGAAACTTTTTTTTAGCGATGACACTACTTTGCTACTACATATTTCGAAAAAAATGACACTTAAAGACACTATTTTCTGATAATTGTCTCTTAAAGCCATTATTTCTTTACTTTACCTTAAAAAATATTTTTGATTTTCGTCGCTAATTGGCTAAAAATAGTCTCAATGTCTGATTAGGGGCCGTTCAAAATTTTGAATTTTTAAACCAACAAGATGAGCTTTTCACAAAACAGCTGAATTTTCAATCAAATATTTAAATTTTCAATCAAACATTTTCGACTATGAAGATTAATTATTTACCAAAAAAGACGAATTCTCAACAAATTGCATACATTTTCAAGCAAGCATTTGATTTTTTAGATAAAAAATGATCAATTTTTAACCAAAAATGGAATAGTTCAATTTGCATTCAAAAAAATTAATTTTCAATAAAAAGTAAACGAACTTTCTACAAAACAGTTGAATTTTTTACCAAATTGTTGAATATTCAAGCCAAAGAGATGAGTCCTCTACAAAATAGTTGAATTTTTAAACTGAAAATACTGCTTTTCACCAAAAAATGTCATAGTTGATATTTAAACCTACTAAATAGTAGATTTTTTTAACTAAAAAAGACTAGTTTTTAACAAAAAATGGATTATTTAAATTTTGATTGAGGAGTATTAATTTTCAATAAAAAAATAGAGTTTTCTACAAAACAGTTTAATTTTGTACCAAATAATTAAGTTTTATATCAAATTGTGGAATTTTGAAGCTAAAAAGACGAATTTTCTGTAAAACAGTTGAATTTTCAACAAAAAGTTATGAATCTTCAACCAAAAAAATGAACTTTTAGGAAAGTAGTTAAACTTTCAAACAAGGAGTTGCATGTGTAACCTAAAAAGATGAATGTTCAACGAAACATAGTTGATATTTCAACAAAAAAAGTAATATAATAATCAGTTAGATTTAACCAACAAAGACGAATTTTCAACAAATTACTTGAATTCTCAACCATATACATACCATTTTATCCAAACAGTTGTTTTTTTAACAAAACAAATGTTTTTCTACCAAAAAGACGAATTTTGAACAAAATACTTACATTTTTAACCAAATAGTTCAATTTTCTACGAAATTGTTTAATTTTCCAGCCGCAAATATGAATTTTCTACAAAACAGTTGAATTTTCAACCCGAAAATGTGAATGTTCAATAAAAAATTTAATTTTCAAATGTAGTATATTAATTTTTAATCGAAAAGATGAAATTTCTACAGAAAGAGATACATTTTCAAACCAAAAAGATTAATTTTCAACAAAATAGTTGAATTTTCGATTAAAAAAAAATTGTTGGACAAGAAAAAAAATTTGCAATAAAATTGTTGAATTTTTAAGGCAAAGAGACGAATTTGCAACAAAAGAGTTTAATTTTCAACTAGGAAGTATAACTTTTTAACAAATTTGTTGTATTTTCTACAAAATAATTCAATTTTGAACGAAATAATATAATTTTTAACAAAAAAGATTAATTTTTAACCAGAAATTTAATAGTAATCTTTTCATCTAAAAACATGAACTTTCAACAAAAAAGTAGTTGGCTTCTCTTATTGGGCTCTATTAATTCAGTTCGCATTTAATTGAAAAAATGAGAAAAACTGTTGAGCCTGCGACGAATAAATAGGAATGTCTATAATTTATAGACTAAAGAATAACATTTTTAATAAAAATAGAAGTTCATGTTTAATACTTATAAAAATTTATGACACTATTTTGACACTGTTCTTTAAATGTGATACTATTTTTTATGTCTAAAGTGAGTCCGATGGCTGAAACCCTTTCAAGACTCGAACAATAGGCTTCGAAATTGGAACCCAAATTAATTGTGTCGTGTGGATTCTTTCAGGCAAATCAGTCATCTGTTGTCGAGTGACACCCCTTCAGAAAGCGATGGTCGTCGAATTAATTAAAAAGAGCAAAGAAGCAGTCACTCTCGCAGTAGGTGATGGAGCTAACGATGTGTCCATGATAAAAACAGCACATATTGGTGTTGGTATTAGCGGTCAAGAAGGACTGCAAGCAGTATTGGCCTCAGATTATTCGATAGGACAATTTAGATTCCTGGAGAGACTTTTACTCGTCCATGGCCGGTGGTCATATTACAGAATGAGCAAGTTTCTTAGGTACTTTTTTTACAAGAACTTTGCGTTCACACTATGCCACATTTGGTTCGCCTTTTTCTGCGGATTTAGCGCACAGGTAAATCATTTTATTATATACCTATTATTTAATAGTTTACTAGAAAACATACACGCCCGCGATTATTATTTTATTCTGTCTCACGGAATTTTTAAATTAATATTAAAACAATATCTTTGCTATTTCATAGTATGTATTATCTAAACTAATAGAAAAGATATGCAAGGACAATATTTTTGATAATTTATGAAAATTGATATCTTAACTTCAATTAATTAAAACACTAACACAACGTAACAAAAAATTGTTTTATTATTATTATATTATTTTCGAACTACTTTGTTAATTCTTAAGAAACAATAATGACTAATTTCACGAACAAAAATTTGTCTGCAAAAATTACGTAAACTTGGAGGGGGGTGGGGGGGGGGGGAACTTACTGACCCTAATAATGGAGGGTACGTGGTTCAAAATTTCAAGTAAAATCTTTACGTAATTTATGCACAGAGCCTTATTTGATTTTTTTGTGTGGATTTCAATGTTTATTTATCAAATTCATATAAACTTATGTAAATATTTCGTTTACAACCGAAAATAGTTAGATTTTCTTATGGGGTTCTATTAATTCAGTTTGTATTTGAATGGAAAACGAGAAAAAGGGAAAAAGATGGGAAAGACTGAAGTCTCCGATAAATAAATAGGAATTTAAATTAATTTTTATACTTTTGAAATATGTAATAAAATAACAAAACCCGCGTATCAGAGAATAGTATGTTAGTTGTGGTTTAGAAACTTTTAGGACCCTCTAATAAAGTATCATCAGCAAACTGCATATTTGGAAAAAAATTTTATCTTCACAATTTTCTTATTTTCTTTAATAATAATAATTTTTTGAATTTATGTTTTTTAACACTATTAACTTTTTTTGTTGACATTAAAAAAAAGTTTTGAACATCTGAGGGCTTTTAAATGATAAAAATGTATTAGAAACAAATTTAAACGTATAAGGAAACAATAACAGAAAAAGTAGGGTTTTTAAATAGTAACTTTTGTATTTTTCAAATTATTTTTCTAACTTAGAAAAATACTTTGAATAAATCAGGATTATGCACTGAAAAGAATACACTCAAAAAATCGACGAAAATAAGGAATGAAAATCTATCTACTAATAAAATTTTTTTTTTAAATTTAAACATGAGCCTTTTTCAATTCTGTTGTTCATCTTTTTTTCAATCTTTGATCTTAAATTGTTTTCTGATGTATTTTTATCAGTAGAAACTATTGAAGTATTTAACAGATTTTTTAAAGCTAGCTAAAATGTTTTTAACGCTACTATTAGAAGGCATTTCCGTTCAATATTCACTATATATCCATTTGATATAAAAAGTTTTAATAATAAATTAAATCCACTTTGAATCCCCTTTTTTGGAAAAAATTTCTTTTTTTACCTAAAATTGAATATGATACTAATTGCATTTATAAATGATGATCCTAAGGCGAATACGATCCTTAAGACTCCCGTGTTTGAGGTTTTTTGTCTCCATGGTTGAGACTTGGGACCTGAGTACACCATTTTTCTGATATCTAAAACATATACCCTATCATAAGTTTTATCAAAAGTAACATACTGATTTAGGGTTTTGTTTGATTACAGACTGTTTTCGATCCGATGTATATTTCCGTCTACAATTTGTTTTACACATCTCTGCCAGTCTTAGCCGTTGGTATATTTGACCAGGATGTCAACGACAAAAACAGTTTACTTTACCCAAAGTTGTATACCCCGGGACACCAAAATTTACTTTTCAATAAAAAAGAGTTTTGTTGGAGCGCTCTTCACGGATTTTATGCCAGTTGTGTACTCTTTTTGGTGCCTTATGGTAAGTCACAAACATTTATGTACATTTTCTTCTCGTAAGAATCGATGGTTATTTTTTATTTGCCAACAAATTAAAGGTTATTCCTAAATATTGCGTAGCATAAAATACAAATTTGAAAGAATGAAAGACCCTGGGCTCCGCCCTTTTCCTTTTTATCTAAAAATCAACTGTTTACAATTTGGCCCCAATAAGAGAAATTCCGAGGAATTCCGCCAAAATTACCCGAAAAACTAAAAAAAAAAAAGGTTTTTCTTGATTTACTTCAAAATTATTGGTTGTATTGAAAAATTGTCCCAAAGAAAGTTTGAAATCTCTATAAAATACGTCTTTTTTGCATTATTATTTTTTTTATTGAAAGAATCCTTCTAGAGAAAAATCGGAAAACAGGGCGAAAAAAGTGCTCGTTATTCAAAATTTCACAAAAATTGATTTAAAAACAAAACTTAAATTTTTTCAAACCCTGGTGCAAAATTTGTTTAAAACAATTACGAAAAATTAGAACCCTTTATACATGAAGATGAAATAAATACAATAAATCACAACAAAAATTACAGGAAAATATAACTTTCATGTATTATTAAAATTAATTTTTTACTTTTTTGTATATTATAGTATTTTATCATAGTTTTAATATTTTACAAAGTGTATAGAAGAATTTACAATTTTTGCGTTCAAAAGTTTCTCTTTTTCGACCTAGGGTGATAGGATATTAAATATTTAAAACACTGAAAGGAGATAATTTTACGTTAAACTGTATGCATGATTGCTATTAAAAAATATCTTTAAACGTAAAAACGTTTAAACTATAGAATATTAAGATACAATAATCACTGAAAATATATAAAAAACTTTAAGTTTCTAAGCTTTAAGATAACTGAACTTTTTTCGATTTTCTATAGATTATTTCATCTCAGGTCGAAAAAAAAATATTGTGATGCAAAAACTGTAAATTCTTGTTTACCTTCTTATAAACTATCATAACTGCTTTATAATATAAGAATATACAGAAAAGTACAAAGTTTGTCGAAATAATAGACACATATTCTAATTTTCTATCATTTATTTGTTTGTAATTTCCTGTAAAAATGGTTCTTGTTTTTTATCCTTAATTTAAAAAAATGTTCCACCAGGGACCAAACAAAAAAATTTTCTTTGTTTTTAAATTAATTTTTGTAGAATTTTGGAAAGCAATAAAAAACTACCCAATTAGCATTTGTGGAGGTGCGTTTATTTTCCTCAAGAAGAGTTTTTTCAATGAAAAATGTTAATTGGACAAAAAAGATGTAATTCATAGAGATCTAATACTTTCTTTCAGACAATTTTTGAATACAAAAATTTTGAAGTAAATAAAACAAATTTTTTTCTCGAGTTTTCCGGGCAATTTTGTCTGAATTCTTCAGACTTTTTTATCGGGACAAAATCTTACGCAGTTGCTTTTCAGGTTCAAAGGAAAAAAATGGGACCCCAGGGTTTTTTAATTTTTTGAAATTTGTATTTTACGCTACGCCCTACTCCTTAATCGGGCATTCCATGTCAAAGGGAAAAAGTGGGTCATCAATTTCCTTTATTTTTGATTATTGTGTTGTGTTTCGGGTACTAAATACCTATGACAAAGGGTTTCGTAAAATTTGCAATAGTTTGTCAGATATTGTTTATTGAAAATTGAACTTCGGAAAAAAGGACCATATTTTAAGAATTTTGATCTCTGTTATTATTGATCAGACGAAAAAAAGACTTCTACACAAATGTTCGCAAAAATACGGAAATTTAATCTAATCCAAAATATTCTATCAAAATTTCAATTCTTACATTGTTTATTTAATAAAACAGTTTTATTGATGTCTTTCTATCCAAAAGGTATCCTGGAATTTTAAAGTAAATAAATATGATGTTTGAAGGGTCAGAATCCCAAAAAGTTGGACAAACCCAAAAAATACTTCGATTGAGATGAAATTTTTTTTTTAGGTGTTTTGGTTCGCTGATCTCAAATTCGTTTTCGATAATTTCAAAAACAAAGTGGCGGATACAATATGGCGACCAAAAAACTCATAAATTTGTTTAATTTGAATAAAAATTGTGTTGCGTGGGTTTTGGGGTCGCTGATTTAAAATCTGTTTTGTCAACTTCTGAAAACGAAGTAGCGGATTCAACATGGCGTTTAGTTTTTAACCACAATGTTTAAAGAAATTGAAACAGATATAAGTAATAAATATTATCTTCCTTTATTTGATAAATATTTAATATGAATTATATATTGCACGGGAAATATTATTCTCTCAATTGTCCGTTTCAAATTTTTTTTATATTCAGATACACTTTCTGGTAATTATTTAGTCGATGATTTTTGGCAAATGAAATTATGTTTAACTGATATAGTCATTTTATTGCAAAGGACTCTAAATTTTCAATTAACAATATCTGGCAAAATATTTCGAATTTAGCAAAACCCTTTCTCATAAGTATTTGGTATCCAAAATACTACAAAATAACCACAAATAAAGGAAATCGATGACCCACTTGTTTCCTTTGTCATGAAATACCCCTAATATCAGTTTTAAATCATTTTTAAATATTTTCCGTCTAGGTACATACAAAGACGGAGTGTCGCCGAAAGGCTACGTACTTTCGGATCATATGCTGCTGGGCAGTGTTGTGGCCACTATATTAGTTATAGTCGTGACAATTCAAATAGCCCTTGATACATCGTATTGGACGATCGTAAATCACTTTATGGTGTGGGGTTCCCTCGTTTGGTATTTTATAATGGATTATTTTTACAATTACGTCATAGGAGGCAGTTATGCTGGCAGCCTAACGATGGTACGTATATTATTGTAAATAATTTCCTTCCATATTTATTCAGTACAGTCCTCAGACTCATCACACTATTGACCCTTTTTTTACCCATGACACTATTTTTCTCACAATTGTCCGCTAATGCCACTATTCCTTTACTTTTCCGTGAACAATATTTTTTAAATTCTTCGCTAATTGGCTAAAATAATATGACCGTCTCAACGAAGCACAACATACCGAAAAATTGCCTCAATGACTTAATTAGTGGCCGTGCATAAATTACGTAAAGTAATAGTTGATATTTTAACATAGAAAGTATTTTCATTTTAAATAAAAAACAGTTGCATTGAACCAAAAAGGACGAATTTCCAATAAAAGAGTTAAATCCTCAACCAAAACGGGTTAATTTTCAACTAAACAGTTGCATTTTTAACTAAAAAGATTAGCTTTCTACAAAATAGTTGAATTTTCAATAACAAAAGTGAATTTTCAGCCAAGATCAGGGGTATGTCACGCCAGCCATTCCAGTCTATAGGTAGTTGGTTCCCAGCTTGACTCAGCGGAGAAAAAGCGAAACTGTGCCGCTGATCGCCTTTCGCCAAAATTTTATGTTTAAATTTTGACAAAAGACTCATAAGTGTCAAAATAACCAAAATGGACGTGTCAACATCCGATGTCAAAATATAACCTTTGAAATCTCTTTACGTGTAACCCGCCTAACGTAACAATTTTATAAAAAGTTTTCGAATTTTTGCTTTTTTTTTTTTGGTAACAATAGTATCAAATATTGTTATCTTAAATTACACCTTCTTTTACACGTAACTTATATATGTTTAATTCATAACTACATAATCAGATGTTTATATCGCGTTAATATTTTATAAATGTGAATATAATCGAAAAAATTGATGAATTCTAATATTTCATTTAAATTTAAACAAGATAATTGGGCGAAAGGCGATCAGCGCTGGAGTTTCGCATTTTTCCCGCTGAGTCAAATTGGGAACTATAATCATAATAATCGTGTCATGCCCCTGGCCAAGACAATTAATTTTCTAAAAAAAATAAGAATTTTGAACAAATTACATACATTTTGAACTAAATAGTTTGAACAGTAGTTAAATTTTCATGTAAGAGAATTAATTTTCAATAAAAAACGAATTTTCTACAAAACAGTGTAATTTTCTGCCAAATGGCTGAATTTCCTACCAAAATTCTGAATTTTTATGCCAAAAAGACGAATTTTCTACAACCGGAAAAATGAACTTTTAAGAAAGTAGTTCTATTTCAACCTAAAAACATTAATTTCCATCGAAAATTGCAATAGTTTGTTGATATTTGAACAAAAACAAATAATTTTAAATAAAAAACAGTTGCAATGAACCAACCAAAACAAATTTTCAACGAAATACTTGAATCCTCAACTGAAACAGATTAATTTTCAACCAAACAACCAAAAATTTTGATTTAATACCAAAAAGACGAACTTGAAACAAAATAGAGAAGTTTTTAACAAAATAGTTTAATTTTCTATCTATTTGTTGAATTTTCGAGCCGAAATGCGAATTTTCTACAAAACAGTTGAATTTTCCACAGTAAAGTTAATTTTCAACCGAAAGAGATTAATGTTTCACCAGACAGTTGAATTTGTAACCAAAAAAGGTGAAATTTCTACAGAAAGAGGTGACTTTTTAAACCAAATGGATGAATTTTCAACAACAACAAAATTCGTCAGTCGAGATAGCAAAAAAATTGCAATGAAGTTATTGAATTTTCAAAGCAAAAAGACGAATTTTTAACAGAACACAATTTTGAACCAAATAATAAAATTTTTAACAAAAATTGTAATAGTAGACGTTTCAACGGAAATAGTAATAAACTTTAATCCAAAAATAGTTGGATTTTCTTCTTGGTTTTTATTAGTTCAGTTCGCACTTAAGTGAAAAAATGAGAAAAGATGGGAATAAGTAAATCGGAATTTTGATCATTTATAGACTAAAGAATAACATTTCAAATAAACATTGAAGATCATTTTTAGAACTTCGAAAATATTAGGTTAGAAAACTGGAAACTTTGAAATTCGGACAACACATAAGTTTAATACTTGAAAAACATTTTTTCTACACTATATTATTATTGATTTCTGAAATGAGTCCTGTCAGTAGAAATTATAATAATCTATATCATTTTTGCAGGCAATGTCAGAAGCAACATTTTGGTTTACGACAGTAATATCATGTATTATTCTCGTCATACCCGTTCTTTCATGGAGATTCTTCTTCATCGATGTGAGACCTACTTTGTCCGATAGGGTGAGACTAAAGCAGAGAATGGCACAATTGCGTTCGAGACAAAGCCAAGATATTCTGCGCACACCATCGACGAGGAGGACGCGACGGTCCATTCGATCGGGCTACGCGTTTGCTCATCAAGAAGGATTTGGTAGACTCATTACTTCTGGAAAGATCATGCGCAAATTGCCTAACGGTTCGGACTTCAAATTTGCTATGCCATTCACGAATAACGTTACGAAACAGGTTAACATTTCCACTACTTCTCCGAAAGAGAGTGCATCCAAAAATTCATATTCCCTGGACTCTGTCAATCTGTAAGCTTTTTGAATTTTCAAAACGAAAAAGTACATAGTCTGGTGTTTAAAACAAAATATTAAACTCTGTGCACAATTCAAATTTCGTATTAAAATTACTAAAGTGTCTATGAGTTATGTCTATGTAAATTAACATAAAACATTTCTAATTGCTAAATATTTAGACTTGATTTTTGACAAGTTAATCAAAATATATTTTCTCTGAAGCACAATTTTTCCAAAGAGAAAATAACGAAAAAATAAGGATTAATATTTTGTGAACCAGTATTATTTTTCATTCAATTTTAATTTATGTAGCGAGTAAAATAGCAAGAAAACAAATATAAATATATAACCTCTAAAGATTTTTATTTTTATAAAGATGTTGGTTTCTTTCTGTCAAGAAGATTATATATGTTTCGTTATTTGAAGAAAGAACTTACAATTTGTCATTGTGTTACTACAAGTGAAAGAAATTTGTACATAATCATTGCATGCCACGCTTTCAAAGAGCGACAGATGTTCAGGGATTTTTTTATTTCCTAATTGTACCATAAACCGATACATTATTCGAGAATGATTATTCTAAAGAATGTTTACATAATATATTATTATACTATTAAAGATAATAGTCACATTGATAATTGCCTTTTTAAAATATTAACACAAGAAACAAAAATACTGTATTATAGCATTGATTGTAAATATTTTAAAGAGAGAGATATATATTATATTAAATGTTAAGTATACATTTTTTAAAGAAAGTAATATATAGGTAGAACAATCTATAAAATATGAAAATAGTAGCAATATTATAATATTATACTGCGGATAATGTTTGCCTTGGACTGACTACTGAATATAATGTATTAAAGTAAAAAAAGCAGTAGCAACAATAAAATATGTATTTCTACTTTTAATATTGTAAAGAAGTGTAGGGAGAAATAGTCTACATGGGAAAAGTGTGTTCCACAATCAAAGTATCATTTAACGAGTCACTGAAATCAGTTGTATTTAAATATTGTGCCTGATCATTCGATATAGTTAAACGAACTATGCTAAGATAAACTACCATTTTTTTATCAAACCAAATTCAATATGTGCGACTCATTTTCCGATTTCCCTTTTCTTACAAGACCGGCGAATTATTCTGTAATTCTAGCTTGTATCATTATATATTTCACAAGTCCGTCACTCTCTTCGATGTTTGAATGAACTACGTACACGATATCAATTCTACCGGTATGATTTCTGAAGCGAATGCACAGTCTTTTATCTTATAAGTTAGATAATTCAATTATTCTTGTACCAGAGTACCGAAAGAATCGTGCATATTAACTAAAGTCCGAAATGCCAAGATAATATTGATATTACGCATATTGCTAAGAAAAACGTTCGTTTTTTCTCTTCATTTTGTACGTCCATATTAAAAACAACAAGACTCGTTCGTTAGTTACGAGGCATGTTACCCCGTAGTAAATTTTATTGCGCATGTCATTTAATTTTGGTTGAATTCAGTACTGCCGTGCAAAACAAGGAAACCATACCTTTTTTTCATTCTCGTATTAGAAGTTATATAATTTTTTAAACTTAAAAAACTTAATTTGGAGTCAATGTTTTTAATTCTTCTTAAATCATTTGAAATTATGGCAGTTACAAGTTATTTGAGGTCACGAAACATTATTCCAGTTAAAACTTGAACTATTTTGTTAATTTTGTTGTTGAAAATTAATTTTTATAACTGAAAATGTAAATCTTTCAGTTGGGTATTCCATCATTTTTTTAAAAACTCATCTCCTTGGCTGAACATTAATTTTTTCAACTAAAAATTTAACTATTAAATTTTTGGTTGAAAAATGATCTTTTTTATTTGAAAATTCGTCTTTTTTGGCAGAAATTAATCTTCTTGGTAGACAATTTTTTTATCAGAAAATTGTTAACGTTCCATTTTTTTGGTTGAAAATGGATCTTTTTTAGTTCAAAATTCAACTATTTGGTTGTAAATTTGAGTTTTTTGTTGAAAATTCATGTCTTTTATTCAAAAATCGTATTTTTTGGTAGAAAATTAATTTTGTTAAAAAATTCATCTTTTTGGTTGAAAATAAAACCACTTGGTTGAAAGTTAAACTCTTTCGTTGAAAATGCATCTTTTTGGTTAAAAATGCATCTCTAATAGTTGAAGATTCGTCATTTTAGTTGAAAATTCATCACTTTAGTTGAAAATTCGCTTTGAATTAAAATATATCAGTTTTCAGTCAAAAATGGATTAGTTTAATTTTCAGTTAAAAAAATTAATTTTCAACCAAAATGATAAGTCTTCAACTGAAATAGATGAGTTCTCAACAAAAATCTTAATTTCAACAAAGTAGATTAATTTTTACAACAACAAAAATACGAATTTTCATCTTTTTGGTTGAATTTTTTTTTTAATTCAACTATTCCCGTTGAAGATTCATCACTTTAGTTAAAAATTCATCAGTTTAGTTGAAAATTAATTTTTTAAACTGAAAATTTAACTATTCCATTTTTGGTTGAAAATTTACCTTTTTTGGTTCAAAACTATTTGATTAAATTATACTGCGATGACTTTTAGACCATTAAAAGTCGTCGGAGTATAATTTAATTTCCCATATAACTATTTGGTTGAAAATTTGTCTTTTATAGTTGAAAATTCAACTGTTTCATTGAAAATTCATGTCTTTTGTTGAAAAATCGTCTTTTTTTTGGTAGAAAATTAATCATCTTGTTTGAAAATTCATGTTTTTCGTTGAAAATGAAACTACTTGGTTGACAGTTACTCTTTCTTTAAAAATTCATCTTTTTGCTTGAAGATTCATCATTTTAGTTGAAAATTCATCTCGTTTGGTTGAAAACTGGTCCTCTTTAGTTCTAAATTCAACCATTTGGTTTGAAATTTATCTTTCTTAGTTAAAAATTAACTGTCTGGTTGAGAATTCATGCATTTGGTTAAAAATGCTCTCTTTTTTGTAGAAAATCAATCTTTTTAGTTGAAAAATCAACTATTTGGTTAAAAATGCCTCTATTTTTAAAATGCAATATTTTTACTTGAAAAGTTAGGAATTTGAAGCGGTTTAAATTGAATATAATGTATTACCCGCATTAATTTTACCTAAGTATGCAATGAATTTTAAGTATAAGAAGATAAAATAACAGTTGTTTTGAATTATTATTAAAATTCATAGTTTTAGATACAAATTCTCGAAATGATTAATTATGTTTTTAGTATTATTTAATTAATCGATGGTGCTAATCTATTTAATAATATCTTGTAATATAATTTGTCAAAGTTTTCTAAATTAAACATTTTAATTGAATCCCTAGAAACTCCGTACTATAAAAAATTATACTTGGAAAAACCCTAGAATTGCCAGGGAATTTTTTTCCAGGATTTGATTTTTTCCCTGATGAATTTTTAAACTGGAAAAATTTAATTAGAAGTAAAGTTCTTAATTCTTCTGAAATCATTTGAAATTATGTCAGTAACAAGTTATTTGAGGTCGCGAAATGCAGTTATCGCTTTCTTGTTTTGCATGGCAGAGTATCTCATCGTATCAGTAAAATCTTCTGCGCTGTAGCCTGCCTTAGAAAGAAATGAAACACAAACATAATGAATCAACGGAATTTTATATGAAAAGATAAACTAAATGTAGATTATTATACTTCGGCAGAGATATTAAAATATTGGCATGGGATAGCATTTAATTACGTCTGTGCAGCAACCAAATTGTGCTTCACTCTACGTCTCTCTTATTTCGAAAAGAACGAATACATTTCGGTTTGTTTACACAACGAACTAAAATATGTAAATAGATATAGGAACGTGCACAGTGTAAAGTTTTATTGTAATTTGATTTACTTGCGTTTACTTTGTTACTCGTAACGATTAGTATTACCGTATGTGATTTAGTTAAATGTCTTATATTATTACAAAGTCTTTGTGTCAATTGTTTATTCAAACGTAACCATCGTCAAACTTATACAGCCAAATATGTTGCGATGGTTTGTGTAATATCTTCTTGTTGAAAACTGCAAGATTTTTTAAAGTTGCATTATTAGGTTTTTTAATCCATAAATTTTGTCGTTAATCCATGTTTCTTGCGTTTGTTAAAGTCGAAGCAGTGAACAGTTCGTTTATCAGTGCAAAACATTGATTTAGCGTGTATAAACTTAGAAAATCGATTACATTTCGTTGGTTTGATGTATAATATTAGTTTGTATTAGCGTCTTTTGATTAGTATTTCAAATTTCCTGTTGCACAGGCCTTTTAGTCGTTGCTAGCAATCCTGGACTCGAAATATTTGATTGAGATTGTTTACTTACAATTCAATTTTAGCTTTTACTGTTTTATTACTTTTAGTGTTTAGTTTAATTTTTAAACTATTTTAAATTATTTTAAATTTGCGATTTTACACCTGTCTATTAGAGCATGATTTTAATCAAATATTTTGATGCAATGAGTGAAATCTAAGCTGTTACTGGCAACATTATCGAAGTGAAACGTTCCTTATGCAAATGCACACGAGAATGAAATGATTTATATATATAAATACATATTATCACATATTGTACAGAAAGCATTAAATGTCTTCTAAACCGCAAATTTATTTGTACAGTGACAAGCACACAAAAAAAGCTCTTTCAAAGTGGGCTTTTCATTTTTTAGAAGCGAGAAACTATTGGTTTATACAGCGTAGTACCAAAACTGTAGTTATCGCTTGATATGTGATTATTCATTAATAGTCACATATAGTTGTTAATAACTTATTATTGTTTAGTACCATTTTATTTCAAATACAGGTGGTATTATTACAATGTTTTATTGCTTTAAAAAGTATCTCCTATTTTTTCATCATAATGTAATTCTGTGTTGTTGAATTATCAACAGTCTCAGTTTATTAAAATAAGGTGTCCTCAATATTCTGAAATCTTTATTATAAGTGTTCCTTGAATTTTTCTTTAATGTCTGTCGTTCAAAACGTGAATGTAGGTATCATAGTTTTTTTATTTGATTAATAGCAATTATAAATTGACGTAAGTTTTTATCTTAGAACATGCATATTGAAAGATTCCATCCCGGTGGCGGCGCTCGTGTTCCTAATAAAATTTAGATGGACTTTTGTAGCTTCCCGAATTCGCCACCGTGTTCCGCGAGATATATATCTTGGTTTATTATTGTTAATATAGTTGGAAGAGACCATGGTACAATATGTTAGTATGAATTTATATCTTTTATCCTTCAAAGATTGCATATTGTTGTGTTCGAGAATTTATTTCATTCCTTCCACAAAAAGTCAAGATTATTAAAAGATTATGCAAGCTTGATGGAAATAAAAATGTAAGATAGCTTATAAAAAGATTTTAAATATCAAGACAACCGAAACAAATCTTTAAATGCAGATTTACGAAGACTTCTCTCTTCGTTTATGTAAAATTGCACGATTTCTTCTGTCCATCCCTATCCTGGTTCAAGCATCAAAATAAATGTGAAACATTTGTATACCTACAGTATTATTGCC
Source organism: Andricus curvator (assembly GCA_932195095.1). Classification (NCBI taxonomy): domain Eukaryota; kingdom Metazoa; phylum Arthropoda; class Insecta; order Hymenoptera; family Cynipidae; genus Andricus; species Andricus curvator. The sequence continues at coordinate 47,791 of CAKNYM010046938.1, read as the reverse complement.
ATAAATTGTAAATAAGATTGTTTATGATTTAGATACCTATATATTAATAATAGATTTCTTTACATTACACAAGATTATTATTTTTCTATTTAAAATTTTCCTTTAGTTTAAGGTATATTTAGAATTTTCACAGAATTTTTTATGCCAAGAATAGTAAGAAGCCATTTTTAATGAAGAATGTCTGAAATTTGCACAAGAAATGAGACTATAATAATAGCCAGAAATTTGAAATGCATTATTTTAATGAAATTATCTATTGGTACAAAGTATAAAGGCCCATCACACAGATAACAATCGGAATAATACATAAACTTGCAGAGATTCTCGCATTCCTAATAATAGCTCATTTTTAACAGAAATTTTTTCTAAATAATTCACATTTGTTTATCACAACATTCACTACTTATGTACAAAATACCTTTCTAAACACTTTCCAACATCTATCAAGTACTTTTAACTAAAACTGCAGTCTTTTCGCGAGAGATGCTCCTCCCTCCATTGATTCTAATAATTTTCTCTTGAGACTAGGCTTTTCTTCAGCTTGGCGTCTGATAGACGTGGGCAGTGGTAACTTAGGTCCTGCTGTTGGGGCTGGTTTGTTACTAAAGTATGCCATCTGTAGAGCCTGATCGCAAGTGCAACGCTCCGTTGGATTTACATTCAAAAGACTAGCTAAAAGATCCAGAAGATCGTCCCCAGCTGCGGAAAATATGTCTCTAAGAGGCATGCCGGGAAATGGTTTGAACTGAATGAAATCTGGCAGATCAGTCATTCCAGCCCACGTTTCTTTCGTTGGAGTTCCTAGAGTCTGAAAAATTTAAAGATAATTCATTATTGGAAAAACACATTTCCCGATTTTTTAGGGGTTTAAACCCAAATGGCATAGATCAGGGTGGCCGCAAAACTTCATTTTTAGACAAATTCCGCGATTTGAATCTTGTTCTCACTTTAATAATTCTAAACATTTTTAATGCAGAATCTTTTACAAGTGGAATAAAACAATTTTGAATTTAAATTTATAAATTTTTATCTTATTACTCTCAGTGCTGCCACAGTCCAAAAGTGACTAATTTTTAACCCAAAAAATGACTAATGTGCTATAATAATGTTCATTTTAATTTAAAAGAATTGAAAAAAATCTAAACAATTCCAATGATTCTAGTAAAATTAGAGTAAATTAAATGAAATTCAAGTGAATTGAAAAGAATTAAACGATATGACAAAATGCATTGAATACAGTAATAAGTTTCAATGGAATTAAAGGTAAATTTAAAACGCTTGAGATAAATTAAACAAAATGAGTGAATTTAGAACAATTGAAGTGAATTAAAAAAAGTCAAGAGAATTCAGGACAAATTGATAAGAATGCAGGATTAATTTCAAAAAATATTTGAAAATCTCTTCAAATCCCAACGAAATCTCTCACTTCTTATGAATAAATTCTTTGAAATCCATTGAAATATTATAAAATCCCGAGAAATTCTATGACATCTGATGACATTTCCTGAAATCCTGAAAAATTAATAAAAATATCTTGAGAACTTTTAAAATCCGCGGAAATCTTATAAAATCTCTTGGAATCTTTTTAAATATCCTAAAACATTATAGGCCCTATAAAATCGGTCCATATCTTTCGAAATTCTTTAAAACCCCAGGAAAATATTTTTAAATTCCTTGAAATCTTTTGAAATCCCTTGAAACTTGTTGAATCTATTATTATTGATCTTATCTATTAATTATTGAAATATATTAAAAATAATGTTGTATATTTTAAAATACCCTAAAATATTTCAAATCCTTTGAAACTTTTCTAAGCGATTGAAAATTCCTTCAAACTTTTACAAATACTCTGAAATCTTTCAAATATTTTGAAATCCCTTCTAATTATTAAAATATATTAAAAAATCCTTGGAATCTTTTAAAATACTTTAAAAGATTTCAAAAGAATGCAAGTAAATTAGTCTGTGACTAGTAGAATGTGTTGAAATTGAATAAAATTGACTGGTCTCTTTGAAAAGTAGACTTGAAAAACCTGGAAAAGTCAAGGAATTTTTAAACCAAACTTCTGTAGCAACCTTGTTAGCGATTAATATATTAGGTTCAGTTTCTCAATACACATTAATGTGTCTGCTCAAATTCTGGGAAAAAATTCCCTAAAAATTCTAGGTATAATTTTTCACATTGTGGAGCCATTCAAGTATTTCGCATTTTTTTTAATCGACTCTGAATAGTTACCTATGCAATTTTGCGAGTTTCTCATAAATGTTTTTTCAGTCCTTGTAAATATCTGTGTAAAAATAGTAATTTTCATATGTGCAATTGAATAACTGTTTTTTTTTCATTTGTGAAAGCAACTTTATTATTTAAGTATCAAGATAATTTCTTAACAACAAAAGTTTATTGGGATTAAATTAATATGTTTAATTTAGAAAGCTTTGAGAAATTATATTACAAGATATTCATAAATATATTATCACCGCCGAATAATTAAATAAATATTACCAAAAACATAATTAATCATTTCTTGAATTTGTTCTGAAAGGCCAAGAATTCGAATAATAATTCAAACAAAATTCTATTTTATCTTCATATACTTAAAATTGAGTTCATATTTAACATATTAATATTTTGAATGAAAGATATTTTCCAGATGAGTATAGAAACCGAGGGGTACATAACTTCAAAATTCGGTGTACACCGACTGCATGACTGCACTGTGAAATTGCAAGGTGACTGCAGTGATTGTAAGGTGACAACATGGTAATTGCAATGAACTTTGTACACCGACTGCAGAAGTTGTGTACCCCTCGATAGAAACCCTGTAAAAAAAGTGGAAATAAGATTTTTCACGAAAATAGAGAAATATATTCCTTTAAGTAAAATTAATGTAAATATGTATTACATTAAATTGAATTTAAAACGCTTTAAATTCATAAGGGCTCAAGTAAGAATATTGCTTTTTAAACAAGATAGATGAATGTTTAACCAAATAGTTGAATTTTCAACCAAAAAGATGAATTTTCTGATCAGAATGGCGAATTTTGAACACAATACATGAATTTTCAACAAAATAGTTGAATTTTCCACTAAAAAAGATCAATTTTCAACAAAAATGGAACATTTAAGTTTTCAGTTTAATAAATTTATTTTCAACAACAAAAAAACAGAATTTTTAACGAAACAGTTAAATTTTCAAACAACGTGATGAATTTTCAACTAAATTGATCAATCTTCAACTGGAATAGTTGAATTTTCAAATAAAAAGATGAATTTTCAACCAAGAAGATTAATTTTCTACCAAAAACGGCAGTTACAATTTTAGTTAAAAAATAATTTTTTAACACAAAAAAAAAATAATTTTCAACAAAATAGTTAAATTTTCAATCAAAGAGACGAATTTTCAACTAAAATTATTAATTATCTACCAAATAAGTGAATTTTTAACAAAAGAGTTAAATTTTCAACCAATGTAATGAATTTTCAACTAAAATAATGAATCTTTAACTGGAATAGTTGAATTTTCAACCAAAAAGATGAATTTTCAACTAAAATAATGAATCTTTAACTGGAATAGTTGAATTTTTAACCAAAAAGATGAATTTTCTAATGAAAATGATGAATTTTGAACAAAACACAAGAATTTTTAACTAAAAAAGGTCAATTTTCAACAAAAATGCAACAGTTAAGTTTTGAGTTTAAAAAATTAATTAAAAAAAAAAATAATAATAATTTTGAACGAAATAGTTACATTTTCAATCAAAGAAATTAATTTTCAACTGAAATTATTAATCATCTACCAAATAAGTGACTTTTAAGCCAAAAAGATGAATCTTTAACTGGAATAGTTACATTTTCTACCAAAAAGATGAATTTATAATCAAGAAGATTAATTTCCTATCAAAAAATACAAATATATGTCAAAATATATGAATTTTCATCTAAAAAAAATAGATCTTCAACTAAGAATTGAATACTTAAATTTTCAGTGAAAAAATTAATTTTCAAGATAAGGACTAATTTTCAACAAAACGAGATTTTAAATTTAAATGAAAACAGTTGAATTAAAAAAAAAAGAATTTTCAAATAAAAAAGATTTTTACGTCAAGAGAAATAAAATGTCGACCAAACTGTTTAATTTTAAAGCAAAATGTATAATTTGCAACCTAGGAGATTATTTTCCTACCAAAAAGGACGATTTTTTATCAAAATACATGAATTTTCAACCAAATAGTTGAATTTTTCAACTAAAAAAGATGAATTTTTAATCAAAAATAGAATAGTTAAATTTCCAGTTAAAAAAATCAATTATAAAACAAAAGAAAAACCGAGGGGTTCACAACTCGACCGATGAAGTGTACACTGACTTCAAGTGATTTCAGTTACTTCACGTGAATTCAAGTGACTTCAACGAAGGTGTACACCTGACTTCACGAGTTGTTAACCCCTCGAGAAAAACAAATTTTCAGCTACATAATTAAATCCAGTAATACAAAGATACTTTTGCAAATAAAAAAAAAAATTATTCAATTTTATATTACAATTTTTTTTAATTTAAGCACGCTCGCGAAAAATTCATCTTGCCGTTAAAAAAAAGTTCCCTGGCATTTCCAGGGATATCAAGATTCTCCGACAATTCCAGGTTTTCCAGGTGAGTAGGTAACTTGATTTAATATTATTTTTCGAAATAATAAAAACTGTATGAAAAAGTACCTGAAATATTCTCGTTAATTGATCCAAGTCTGATTCTCCAGGAAGAAAAGGTACACGTAGTAAAAGCTCCGCTAATATGCAGCCAACGGCCCACATGTCGATTCCAGTTCCATAAAGCCTAGCACCGTACAATAATTCTGGTGATCTGTACCATCTTGTTACCACTTGATGAGTGTTTATTCTGTTTGGAGAGCCGAAAAACTTGGCTAAGCCAAAATCCCCAATTTTGAGAATTCCTTGACTATTCACGAGAAGATTGTTGGGTTTCAAATCCCTGTGCAGAATCCAATTGAAATGAAGGTAATTAAGACCTTGAAGTGTCTGGATCATATATGCCTTTGTATTCGCTGATGTTAAGACTATATTATTGTCTTTTATTATGACTTCCAAATCAGTGTCCATAAAGTCAAATACGAGGGAAACGTTCGATTTGTAACCAAAAACATCTATAAATTGAAATATAATTAATAGAGAGCGGATTAGCGCCACTGTGAAGTTACATGGCAAGCGCCGATCGGCTTCCAAATGAGGAGAACCGTCGGATAGGGAGTAGCTACATGAAGTTGTTTCTCTTTCATTTTCAACGTTTTAAGAATAATTAAACTTTACAGGTTCACCAAATTTAAAATACTTCATGATATGATACTTATTAATAATATATTTATTTATTGCTTCAAATGCTTAAATTCGAAAATCTTTGGTTTGAAATTTCTTAATTTTGGGTGGTTTCGAATTTCACAATGTTGTAGTTTCAAATACAAATATTAAAAATGTCAGGACAATTTAATTTTAAAATATTTCAAAATTGCAAAATTTCATATTAGAAGCCTTGATAGTCAGTTTTTAATTTGATAATTTTAGATTCATATAATCTTAATTGTCTGGTTTTGATTTTAAACGCAAAAAGCTGCCTGGTTCATTAAATTCTTCGAAATCGTAGAGCATTAAATTGAAAGAGTTGATAGTTGCACACTTTTCAGTTTAAAGGATTTGTTATTAAACACTTTTGAATTAAATACCGCCAGAATAAATTCAAAACATTGAAAAATTAAGACAATAATTTCTCAAAATCAAGCCTTAAAAATGAGCAGATTTTAGAACCAGGTATTGAATATTGAATTTTTTCAAATTTTTCTATTGAATAATTGAATAATTTCTTTAATTTTTAATGGTTACAATTTTAGAGTTCTGAATTTTCATGGTAAACGCTAAATTTTCAATTTTTCCCTATCATTAGTTTAAATTCTGCGATTAAAATGGAAATGGTTGAATTTCGAAAAGTATAATTGAAAATTAACAAATTGATAATTTATAATCGAATTAAATTTACTTAAAGTAATTTAAATTTTGCGATTAAAATTGAAATGGTTGGATTTCGAAAAGTATAATTGACAATTTAAACATTGTCAATTTTTAAACGATTTAAATTACTTCAAGTAATATACATTTTTTAGGGTTTGAGTACAAAACAGTTTTAATATCAAAATTCTTCGCTACCATTTTTTTTTTAGTTTTAAATGAACTTCGGATTTGTTTAAGTTTCAAGGTTTTGGAGTATACATTTTTTCATTTTTAATGTTTCCCATTTAAAAATACTTTTTATTTCGAACTTTCTATTAGGGGGCGTTCGAAAAATACGTAACGCTTTTTCCGAAATTTTGACCCCCCCTTCGTAACGCTTTTTCTATAGTAAGTTTAGATAACTTTAACATTAGCGTAACGCTCGAGGTGACCCTCCCCCGGCCCCCTAAAGGCGTTACGTATTTTTTGAACGGCTCCTTAGAATAATAAAGGTGAATTCACTTTTTGATTTTAGACAAACTTGTCTAATCAATTTTGATGTTAAATCATAGTTTTTTAATTTAATTAAAATTTAGATTTCTAGAATTTCATATGCTTTGACTTTGAAATATTCAATTTAGTTTTTGAATGCTTATAATTATAAATAATACAATTTTCACTTCTTTCAATTTTAAGTGATCTATTTTTCAAAATTCTAATCGGAAAATATTCAATTTTTTAACGTTTTGAAATTGTCCTATATCGAAATTTTAATCTGAAATCATTCAATTTCGAGATTCTTGAATTAAAAATAAAATTGTTCTATTTTGAACTTTTTGAATTGGAACTGATACAATTTTAACTCCTTTGTAATGAAATTTTCCAAATTAAAAAATTTTAGTTTGAAAGTTTTTAATTTTGAAAGCTACTGTTGGGTGGAGTTCCGAATAGCGTAAACCGCTGATTTTTTTGAGGCTCCGTATACTTATGTATTTTGACGCGCTGATTACGAAAATGATAGTAAAAATGTGCGGAAATTTGATTTTCACGGTGAAACCATGAAAAAACCATAAAAATCATGGTTTTTTGCGATTATCTCAGCTAATATGCAAAATAAAAAAAAATGTTTCAAACAAAAGTTGTAGACATCATTGAAATACACATTTTTTGTTGGAAACATTTTTTTCTATGAGTGATAGTTTCCTTTACTATTCCCTTTACCATTACATTTGCCATTTCCCTTTGCCATTCCTTTTGCCATTCCATTTGCCTTTTGTGACAGGTCAGAAAAATAACTAAGGTCTCACACAACCCCCTTTCCAGCCTGTCGTGGGGGCGGGAAGGCACCCCTGTGACAGGTCACAAAAATAACTTATGTCACACACGACCCCCTTTCTCAGGTGTTGTGGGGCGGGAAGGCACTCTGTGATAGGTAACAAAAATAACTTATGTCACACACGACCCCCGTTTCCAGGTGTTGTGGGGGCGGGAAGGCACCCCTGTGACAGGTCACAAAAATAACTAAGGCCACACACGACCTTCTTTTAAACGATCAGGTAAATACGAACATTCCCATATCGTGAGACACCCATATTTGACTCGTTTTTATAAGAAAAGTAACAATAATTTTCAACTTCTGCCTTATCAAATCCCTTCATTAATAGTTCATTTAAAGATTGTATAACTTGGTTCCCCAAAAAAAAAATTTTTTCAGCCAAAACAGAGGTGACGCCCCTATTCTACAATTTAACCGAACACCCGTGGTATGTGGGATTTTTAAAAATGAAAATCGATATATTTCATTTTCTCGAAAACTATCACTCGCAAAAAAAATGATTTTAACAAAAAATGTGTATTTCAATGATGTCTACAACTTTTGTTTGAAACATTTTTTTTTATTTTGCATATTGGCTGATATAATCGCAAAAAACCATGATTTTCATGGTTTTTTCATGGTTTCACCGTGAAAATCAAAATTTCCGCACATTTTCACTATCATTTTCGTAATCAGCGCGTTCAAATACATAAGTATACGGAGTCTCAAAAAAATCGGCGGTTTACGCTACTCGGAACTCCATCCCTTCTGTTTAAAAAGGTTTCAATTCAAAATTATCCAATTTTAAATTCTTTTACTCAAAAATGATACAAGTTCAATTCCTTTTTATTCCATTCGTAACACTTTCCTTTTTTCAAAATTTTACCTTATCTAAAATATTTTCAATTGGAACATTTTCAATTCAAAAGCATTTCATAATTTTTTTTTAAATTGCAAACGCTTTCAATTCGGAATTATCAAGAACAAATTATTGTTTAAACGGGGTTCTCCGCGTGTGAAGGTGCTTACATACCTTTCCCGCTGTGGGCAAATTTGGTTTTTGTCCAATAAAAGTGAGAGAGATAGACGGCAAAAAATTGAACAAAAAGTGCTCTTCATCTTTCTCACTCTCACTGGACAAAAATCAAATTCGCGCGCAGCCGGAAAGGTACATAGGCACCTTGAGAGCCGAGCGGCGCTCGCCCGCTAACTTCATAGTGGCACTAATCCGCTCGCTAATAATTAATATAAAATTGAATTTAAAAATTACATTTATAACTTTCAAATTTGTAACTTCACTTACCTAATAAACCGATAATGTTATCGTGTTTTAATTCTTGTAAGAGTTTTATTTCTCTCAAGGCAGTCCTATTAATTCCATCCCTGGCTTCTGCACGACTGCCAACTTTGATCTAAACATAATATTAATTAAAAGCATTACAAGTTTGCATATGTAATCACACTTTCTTTTAAATAAACACAAAAATAATTGAAATTGTGTACCTTTTTTACAGCAACGATGGTATCAGTTTCACAATCCCTTGCTTTGTAAACAGTAGCGAACTGAAATTAACGAAATACCTATCATATTTGTAAATCAGTTTTATTTCTAAAAATAATTTAAAAAATGGCTTCTACTTGATTTATTAAAAACCTGCAATTCATGCATTCAGAAATAAGGGAAATTTAATAGAAAAATCGAAATAATCCTTTCAGAGATTTCCTAACCTATACATCAATAACCTATACGTCAATCAGAAATATTACGATTTTGAACTAAAATTCATAAAAAGTATTTTAGAGAAAAAGTAATACATAGTTTAAAGTCATGTTTCACTCGATAATAATGACTCATTATATATTATTAATTTGTAATTAATGAAATTTCGAAAAAGGAGGAACCTAACCTGCCCTTCTCCCAGAAAGTCTATTTTCTCGTATCTCCGAAGTTTGTCTGCCATCACACTTTAGTTTGAGGTACCTAAAAAGATGCCGACTCACTTTAGAAAATCGGCTTTTTCGAAATTCACTCTATGCGTTAGAAGTAATATTTTTAATTAACAAACAAAACGAGAAAAAACCAAGCAAGAACGGCAAAAACCGCACAAACTCAAACAGTGATGAACGCGGATATCTCTGGCATGCGCAGTAGTGATTCTTGTGTATTTTTGGGTATGGTCAAAGATATTATCTTTGGTATGGTAATCCATGTCTCATTCAACCTTGTCATCTCTGACCTTGTCGTTTGTCAACACAAGAACCTGACACGCCTTTCTCACGTCCAACACTATTTCATTCAACCAATCAAAATAATGTATTTTCCAAACTCCGAAACTTGACATAGTTTTTTAAATCATTTAATAGGTATTAAAAATTACAAACTACCTGTTTTCAATTAACACTTCGGTGAAAATACTTTCTTCCCTGACGTGTTTAACAAGTTTTTTAAATTTCTCATTGTCTTCCAGTTTTAGGCCATTTAATCCGCCATCTTGGACTACGTAATATCAAAAACAACTATTTTTATTATTGATATTCTGATATCATTACTTTTTCTCCTCATTTGCCACTTGTAAGTAATTTTTTTAATTTATAAACATCTTCTATGGCATAAATATTTGATTTATTGTGAAAAGTTCCATAAATGAAAATCAAAAAGATGGCATAAACTTGATTTTAGTAGTAGTAAAGACAGGTAGACTCCGGAAACATGGCGCTGAAGTGAAAGACGCGTTATCAGACAGCTGAGAACTTATTGAATTGTAACATTTTTTTACTAAAGGAGTGAAAATCTCGCGAAAAATGAGTAATATTTCACCATTCGGTGGTGGAAAGAACCCACCATGGGTCCGAAACTCAGGTAAGTACCCCTTTTTTTCTCTTTTCGTTTTTTTTCTAATTTCGTGTGTAGGCGGCGAAATTGCCAAATTTTTATTGTAATCCTTCCCTAATAGACAAAATTTCACTCTGTCATACGAATACTTTGTGAGGCTCGTATAATATTAGGGAATTCGTAGCTGCTTTTTTCGAAATAATATGGGGTATTGACCGACATAAAATAGGAGATTAATAATTTTCAGATCGTACATGATCGAATGGAAATTAGAATGATAATTTCGTGTGGCATGAGGGCATATGATAATTATCAGCTTTTTTTGGGCACTAATTGCGATTTTATATTCCTTTAATCCGTAACGACTATGTGTTTTCTTATATTTTTAGTCATGAGGTTATTATCAACGTCTAATTTTTATTATGAAAAATATAGATTTGAACAAAATTTATGTACATTCTGAATGTTTCATTTTGCTCTCTCTCTGATTCCTTTTTCATTTTTGTATATATATATTATGCGATCCACGATGGCCTGAATTATAGCAAATTAATTTTATGGCTAGTTTACACAAAATTGATTGGATCTATAAATACAATTGATAAAATTAGAAATATGTGAGCGTCCATGAAAGGGACCTAACGCGCAAAAAATATATTTTTAATTTTTTACATCAGTCGGTAGTATTTAAGTTGCTCTTTCATAATAAAAAAAATCTTTTCTTATCTTCAAAATTCAAATCATTATTAAAATGCAAAGTGAAGGCCCTCTTATGGAATTCTTGTGTTGGACCGCTTCTTCTCTCGATCCTCTTGTAAAATTTAGTTCCCAGGGTCCCAGGCAGATTAGGTATTTTCACTTACTACTCGTTTAAAAAAATGCTGTTGGTTTTCCCCTCAGCAAGTGCAAAACAAACACAATTTATTCATGTTTTTCATACTTTTTAGAATAGAAAAATATGTACCAAGTTAATCTAGGCAATGGTCTGTTTGTGTAAGATACAAACAAAAGTGACATTATTTTCAGGATTAAATTAGAAGTCTACAAAATATGTGATCTAACCTCAAATTTTCATCTTTAACGATTCATGCGACCAAAATTTTAAATTAATGTCAGTTTTGTTGTATTTTGCACAAATAGATCATTGACTAAATTAACTTGGTACATATTTTTATTCTGAAAATTACGAGAAATATGAATAAGTTGTGTTTTTTGTTATACTTACTGAGGGAAAACGAAACGAACCTTTTTTAAACGCGTAGTAAGTGAAAATACCTAATTGAACAATTTTGAACTGAATGTTTCAAAAATAAGTACATAATTTTGAATTAAGAATTTTGTCGAGTTTCGGCCTTCAAGTTTTATTCAGGTCGTCTACTTACCTGAAAACCCTAGAATTGTTAGGGAAGTTTTATATCACTGGAAAAACATGGAAATACCACATGGCATTTTTTCCAGAGCATACTTAAAATTTTTTTAAATTGTAATATAAAATTAAGTAACAAGGTTTTTTCATTTGTAAAAGTAGCTTTATGTTATTGGGTTGAAAAAAAAATTTCATTGAAAATTATTATTTTCTTAACTAATATTTAGCTATTCTGTTTTTTGTTGAAAAGTTATATTTTTTACATGACATTTTTTCGCTCTCTTGACCGCAGAATCTTTCTGAGTTGAAAAATCGTATTTTTTAGTTGAATTTAATTGTTTTTAATGAAAAATGTAATATTTTTTGGTTGAAATATCAACTATTATATTTTTGGCTGAAAATTAATTTTTTTAACTAAAAATTTAAGTATTCCAGTTGATCATTCCACGGCTTCAGTTAAAAATTCATCTTTTTAGTTGAACATTAATTGAAAATTCTTTTTTTCTGTAGGAATTTTGGTTCTTGGTTAAAAATTCGACTATTGAAGTAAAAGATTCATTATGTTATTTGATAATACATCTCTTTGTTTAAAATTTTAGTTGAAAGCTAGTCACTTTCTTTGAGAATTTAACTATTTTTTTCACAATTCGTTTCTTATTTTGTTTAAAAATTAATTTTTTAAACTGAAAATGTAACTATTCTATTTCTAGTTGAAAATTGATCTTTTTTAGTTAAAAATTCAACTACTTGGTTGAAAATCTATGTATTTTTGTGAACAATCGTCTTTTTTGGTAGATAATTAATCTTCTTGTTCGCAATTTCATTTTTTGATTGAAAATTCAACTATTCCGGTAAATGAATTCATTATTTTTGTTGATAATTTATGGCAGGTTGAAAATTTAACTATTTTTTTGACAATCGGTTTTTTGTTTTGCTTGAAAATTAATTTTTCAAAACTGATAATGTAACTATTATATTTTTTTTTTGAAAATTCAATAATTTAATTTTAAAAAAATCTATCTTTTTTAGTGAAAAATTCGTGTATTTCGTTAAAAAAAATTTTTGTCGGAATTTATGTTGGTTGAAAATTCAACTATTCCAGTTAAAGATTCATTATGACAGTTGATAATTCATATATTTTATTAAAAATTCAACTATTTCAGCTGAAGCTGCATCACTTTAGTGGAAAATTAATCACTTTGGTGGAAAATTTATCTATTTTGTTGAGAATTCGTTTCTTGTTTTGTTGAAAATTAATTTTTTTTACTGTAAATTTAACTATTCAAGTATTGGTTGAAGATTACTATTTTTCAGTTCAAAATTTAATTACTTGGTTAAAAATATATCTTTTTTCGTTGAAAATTCTCATATTTGGTTAAAAATTCATTTATCTTATTGAAAATGCAATATACTTACTTGAAAATTTAGGAAATTGAAGCGTTTTTAATTGAATTTAATACAGTACCTACATTAATTTCACTTAAATGTGCACTGAATTTTAAACATATGAAGATAAAATAAAAACTTGTTTTAATTATTATTTAAATTCATGGATTTTTGAGGTCGAATTCAAGAAATGATTAGTTATGTTTTTAGTATTATTTATTTATTCAATTAATTGATGGTGATATATTTAAGAATATATTGTAATATAGTTTGTCAAAACTTTCAAAATTAAACATATTAAAGGACTAAAAAAACATTTTTTATAATAAATTAGCAAAATTTTATACATATTTCGAGTCGATTTTTAACAAAATGCGAAATACTTGAATGGCTCCGTACTATGACAAATTATGCCTGGAAAAATCTTGAGATACCTGAAAAAAAACCTGGAATTGTGAGGGTTTTTTTCATGATTTAAGTAGACACCTTGTTACTGTTTTTTGATCGGTTGACTAAAGCGCCGCAGCACCTCCAATATTACATTTCAAAATATATATTTTTAATATGTAACTTGTTAATATTATGTTCACAAAGACTAGAAAATACAGTAGAGAATAATATAAAAAAATACCAATATAATATAATATATAACATAATTATAATAAAATTCAATAACAGTAATCATTGAAATATTTTTTTGATAAAAAATCTTCGACAGGGCAAATTCAAAACATACAACAGCAGATGTTGGGCCAAGCCATGGGGAGTATAGGTGGCCAACCTATGGTACAGTATCAGCAACAAACTCAACAGGTCTATCAACAGAGCCTGGGTTTACAACAAGTTAGTAAACTATTTTATCAGATTCAAGTTCCGATAATTTATCAAAATTATAGAAATTTAACATGTTTTAACGTCTGCGGATGTTATTTTAATATACTTTTTTTTTAATCTGCGTAAGATCCCTGAAATATTTGGACTGTGATTACATAACCCTTTTCTAGTCGATTATTCGGCACAAAGTTTACAAAATATCGTGATATTACAGCAAAACTTAACAATGGCCTCGATGGCTCAACTTGGCTCGAATCTGCAGCCCGGTATAGCAGGTCAATTATATTCGCAAGTGGCCACAGTTTCGTATCCAACCCCTCGAGCGTTAAACACAAACGCATTTCAACAATCGGTAACCGGCGTTGCGCAACAAGTTCAACAAAACGTTCAGTCTTCGTCCTCTACAAAGCAAAGAGTATTCACAGGCATTGTTACCAAAGTACATGACAATTTTGGCTTTGTGGATGAGGACGTTTTCTTTCAAACAAGGCAAGTTGCCTTGCAGAATGATTTAAACTCTGTTATGCAAAGCAAATCCCAACAATTCCCATTGAAAATTTGATCTTGACAAGGAGAGGTCGCGAGATATGCGTCGCCGATTCGACTGAGGCTTCACAGTATGAAAGTGCATGAAAATCCATTAGGTGCTTATTTTTCCTCTCGCGCAAATACTGAAACCTCGATATCTCGGAAACTAAGGCCCATTGGATCCAAAGAAAAATACGCACCTAATGGATTTTGATGTACTTCCACCCTGTAAAACCCAAGTCGAATCGGCGGCGCACATCTTACGACCTCTCCTTGTTAGTGTGATTGCATTATAGAGACTAATTTAAAGGACTAAACTTTTATTCTAGTGCGTGTGTAAAAGGATCCAATCCAGTAGTGGGTGATCGCGTTCTCGTCGAAGCATCTTACAATCCTTCGATGCCTTTTAAATGGAACGCCACTAGGATACAAGTACTCCCTATGGGAAATAGCAATAATAATAGCAATACCAACACTCATCAATCAAATCAGTCGAACCGTCAGCAACAACCCATCCGGCCATCAGGAACTTACAACGCTGTTCCTCCTCCCTCTGAAAACTCGAGTAACAGGTGAATGATAATAAAATAATATTTCTTGGGAAATGTTGCCAGGGCTGCCACGCAATCACTTTTAGTCACAAAAATTCACATTTTAGTCACTTTATTAAGAAAAAGTCACTATATTCAATTTAATCCATCTCATTTTAGATTTTATCTAAAAAAAATTTAATTAATCTATGTATGAAATCTATTGTAATGTATGTTATGAAAATGCTATTCAATATCAGACTTCACACTCTTTCCCCTAATCCCATCTTTTCGTCTTTTTTAAAGAATTCATCTTTTTATCCTATTTATAAGAAACTTCCCCTTTTTCTTGTTTTTTGCCTAAATACGAACTGAATTAATAGAACCCAATATGAAAATCCAACTATTTTTTGTTTAGAGTTATTTCTGTTTAATTAAAAAGTCCACTATTATATTTTCGGTTCATAATTCATCTTTTTTGATTAAAAGTTTTATTACTTGATTAAAAATTTAATTATTTTAGTGACAATTTAACTATTTTGTTAAAAAGTCATGCTTTATGGTCGAAAAATCAATTTTTTGATTGAAAATGCAACTGTTTTTGGTTGTATTTTAATTTTTTTTCTCGAAATTTCGACCATTTCATAGAAAATTCAACTATTTGGTTGAAAATTTAACTTTTTGTTGAAAATTCATCTCTTCTTAATTTGTTTTAAAATTAATTTTTAATTAAAAATTTTTTTTTATGGATGCCCCCCTTCCTTCTTCGAAAATGAACTTTTTTGTTGACAATTAATAATCTGTTTTTATTGCAAATTCAGCTATTTTGTTGAAAATTAATTTTTTTGGTTGAAGATTTATCATTTTAGTTGAAAATTCATCTCTGCTTGAAAATTGAACTATTTTCTTGAAAATTCCTAATTTTTTAAAATTAATTTTTGTAAATGAAAATTTAAAAATGTA
This sequence comes from Andricus curvator, assembly GCA_932195095.1. NCBI lineage: Eukaryota > Metazoa > Arthropoda > Insecta > Hymenoptera > Cynipidae > Andricus > Andricus curvator. Next base: position 32,045 of record CAKNYM010046938.1, on the reverse strand, counting down.
TTCCATTTTAGTGGAAAATTTATCTCTTTCAGCAGAAACTTGAACTATTTGATTGAAAATTCGTCTTTGTCGGTAGAAAATTAGTCTTCTTGGTTGAAAATTTAACTTTTTGGTTGAAAATTCGTATTTTTTTGATATAAAGTTAATGCTTATGGTTAAAAATGTATATATTTCATTGAAATTCATCTCTTGGTAGGTATTTCATATTTTTTGATTGCAAGTTAATAATTTGTTTTGTTTGAGGATTCAACTATTTTGTTGAATATTTGCATCTTCTGGTCAAAATATGAACGGTTACATTTTTTGTCGAGAATTCATCGTTTTTGGTTGAAGATTCATCTCTTCGTTTAAAATTTTAACTATTTTGTTAAACAATAATTTTTTTGGTTGAAGATTCATCATTTTAGTTGAAAATTCTTTTTTTTCAAGGAAAATGTATGTATGTATTTCATTTTTGATTGAAAATTTACCATTTTAGTAGTAACTTGAACTATTTGATTGAAAATTCAATAAGAAAACAATTTCAATAATATAAATGATTTTTCAACCAAAGAGTTGAATTTTCAGTCATATTCTCAAATATATTATCATTAGAAAATTAATCTTCTTGGTTGAAAATTAATGTTTATGGTTAAAAATTTATTTATTTCATTGAAAATTTATCCCTTGTTAGAAATTTCATATTTTTTTGTTAAAAGTGCGACTGTTTGGTTAAAAATTAATAATATGTTTTGTTTGAGGATTCAGATATTTTGTTGAACATTCGTCTTTTTTGATCGAACAATTAACTATTACATTTTTTGTCGAGAATTCATCTTTTTTGGTTGAAAATTCAACTACTTGGTGGAAAGTTAAACTATTTTGTTAAAAATTAAATTGTTTTGGTTGAAGATTGAACATTTTAGTTGAAGATTCCTTTATTTGTTTAAAAAATTTAACTATTTGGTTGAAAATTCTTTTTTTTTTAAAATCGTTTTAACTGGAAATTTGACTATTTCATTTTTATTTCAAAATTGATATTTTTTAGTAGAAAATTCAACTATGTATTTGGTTGAGAATTCATGTATTTTGTAGAAAATTCATGTTTTTAAGTATAACATTAATCTTCTAGGTTGAAAGTTCATCTTTTTGGTTAAAAATTGATTTCTTTTTTTGAAATTGCAATATTTTTACTTGAAACGATAGGAATTTATTGCGAATCATATTAAATTCCATATTGTACGTACATTCATTTTATTAAAAAGAATTTATTCCCCTATTTTTGAGAAAAATCGTCCCATTTATATCTTGCTTTGAGAGCATTTCAGGCTGTGAAGTCTGCAATATTAAAATTTAAATTATTTTAATTTATAGTTTTCTGGTTCTCCAGTTCCTATCGTAAAGCATGTAAATATAAATTAATACTGATCATTACTTGTGAAATTTATTCTAGCAATTGTACCTCGGTTTTCACTCCCGAATTCAGCAATAGAATTTCATCCAATTTTTTTAATGCAAGTCGATAAATTAAATATGTAATAGAATCGAAATTTCTGATTAGATAAGCCTTTCTATTGACATTACAGGCCTCTTTTTTTGTGCAGTAGTCACTTTTTTCAAGTATATTAGTATGTGGCAGCCCTGCATATTGCTTTGTGCAAATAATTATGTCCCTTCTTACTCACATAATATAATTTTTCGAAATACTTAAACTCTTCTTAATGGCAAACAGCAGGTTCAATTCTAGCAACAATAGTGGAGTTTCATCTACAAATCGTACAAAACAAGGCAGAGTTCGCGAAAGATCACGTGATCGTAGAAACGATGATGAAGAAATTGAAAGAAAGCGTCGTCGAGAGGAACGCATCAGGGAACGTGAGAAGAAGGAAGAGCGTAGTCCGTCGAGAACTAGGAGAAGCAAATCCCCTAGACCTCGTCGACGTACTCGAGTCGTTCCTCGTTACATGGTCCAAATACCGAAAATAGCCCTTGATCTGTATGTAATCTATTAATCATTATTTTTCTAGTTTAGATATTTGAATAGTATATCAACAGGGTGTCTGCCTGCCTGGGAAATCGGGAAATGACCGGGATTTACGACTCTATTCTGAGTTGGAACAGAGAATTTTGCGAAATAATCATAATTCTGACTTGGAATAGGGAATTTTCCAAAAGAATTACAATTCTGACTTGGGACAGTGAATTTTCTAGAAGAATTACAATTTCGACTTTGAGACAGGGAATTTTCTAAAAGATTTGAAGTTCTGAGTTACGATAGGGACAAAAAGAAATTGTTAAAAAAATACGTAAAGAATTACAATTATCCTGACTTGGAACAGGGAATTTTCGAAAACAATTATAATTCTAAGTTGCGGCATAGAATTTCAGTAATGAAGTATAATTTTTAGTTTGGGACAGAAAATTTCCATGAAGAATAATCATTTTTACTTTAAGATAGAGAATTTTGGTAAACAATTATAATTTTGAGTTTGGGATAAGGAATTTCAGTAAAGAAATATAATTAACAGGGAATTTCGAAAAGAATTGTAATATTGACTTTTAAACAGGTAATTTCCGCAAAGAATTAGAATTATTACTTTGGGAGAGGGTAGATTCTAAAAGAATGACAATTCTGAGATAGAACTATGAATTTTCGTTAAGAATTATCATTTTTACTTTGGAACAGGGAATTTGGTAAAGAATTATAATTTTGAAGAAGAGAATAAATAAAATAAATATAAAAAATCACGTAAAGCATTACAATTATCCTGACTTGGAACAGGGAGTTTTCGAAAAGAATTTAAAATTCTAAATTGTGACATAAAATTTCAGTAAAGAAATATAATGTTGAGTTCGGGGCAGGGAATTTCCGTGAAGAATTCTAATTTTTACTTTAGGAGAGAGAATTTTAGTAAATAATTATAATTTTAGTTCGGGATAGGGGATTTCAGTAAAGGAATATCATTTTGACAATTATTGTGATAAGAAATCCCCGTAAATAATTATAATTTTCGTTTTAAGTTCACTTTAGAACAGGAAATTTCGTTCAGAATTATAATTTTTACTTTGGAACAGGGAATTTCGTAAAGAATGATAATTTTTTTGTTGGTACGGGTAATTTTTTAAATGATTTTTCGAAAATAATGTTAATTCTTATTTAAAAGAAGGGTATTTAAAAAAATCCCTGTTCTAGGTCAGAATTCGTCACAGTTTGAAACTTCCTTCTTCCAAATTTTGGAAAAAGAGAGTTAGTATATTTCTGAATTCTAATAGAAAATGTATGAATATACATATATAATTCTGGCTTGGAACAGGGACTTTCCGTAAATAATTACAATTTAGACTTTGGGGCAAGAATTCTAATTTTTTTGTTAGGTTCAGTTTGTAATAGAAATTTCGTTAAGAATTATGATTTTTACTTTAGGATAGGGAGTTTCCGTAAAGAATTATAATTTGACGCTTGAGACAGGAAATTTGTGAAATGGAACGGAAATTTGGAAAATAATTTTCATTCTAATTTAGAAGAAGGGAATTAAAAAAAAACCTGCTCCAGATCAGAATTCGTCACAATTTGAAACTTAACTATTCAAAATTTTTGGAATCAGGAAATTTCCGTAAAAAGTTATAATTTTACATTGGAACAGGGGATTTCCGCCAAGAAATTAAAATTATTACTTTAGGACAGGGAGTTTCCGTCAAGAATTATAATCTGACCTGGACCAGGGAATTTTTGACATGGAACGGGATTTTTGGAAAATCATTTTAATTCTGATTTAGAAGAAGGGTATTAAAAAAATTCTTGTTCAGAATCAGAATTATTATCACTTGTTTACAAAATTCTCTGTTACAGATTTGAATGGTAATTCCTATGAACAAAAATGATTGATGTTACCACTCAGAATTATAATTCTTTTCCAAAATTCCCTGTACCAAATCAGAAATCTTTCAAATCTTTTAAAATGTTTAGAAATCTCTCAAAATCTTCGAAAATCGTTTGAAGTTATCCAAATTCTTTGAACTCTTAAATTGGCCGGGAAAAATTGACAATTGACCGGATGAAAACCGGGAATTTAAGACAATCGTTCGGGTAGACACCCTGATCAAAATCCAACAATATCCGTTCTTACTAACAATTTTCCTACCATCCTAAAGGCCCGAAGCAGACGTCTTGGAAATCAAAAGGCGGTACCAAAATATGTACATTCCCAGTGACTTCTTTTCTACCAACTTTAGATGGGTAGATGCATTCCCACCGCATGTGCCATTTACTCTTAACAAGCCGTGTTCATTTCACGTCATGCACAAAGACATCGATCCGTATACGGAAAATACTGCGGTACTAGAGCCACCTGACTCGGATTACCTTTTTTCTGCCAAGGTAGGCTACTCTTTAAAGAATGTTAACTCGTATTTAATAATATTTCCAGTTCTAACTGAATTTTACAGTTTCCGTTTTACAATCTTACGTCTGTTTAATTAAGAGTCGGTAAAAAAATATATTTTTATTTACAAATTTTCAGGTGATGCTCATGTCGATGCCTGCGATGGAAGAAATTTATAAGCGTTGTTGCGGTGTGACAGAAGACAGAGATGCCGACCGTGACTATATCCACCCAACCCGACTTATAAACTTTTTAGTTGGTTTGCGTGGTAAGAATGAGACGATGGCAATCGGTGGACCATGGAGTCCCTCTTTGGACGGACCCAATCCGGAAAAGGACCCATCGGTTCTTATCAGAACTGCTATAAGAACCTGCAAAGCACTCACTGGTATTGATCTGTCCAGCTGTACTCAATGGTATGAATCAACAATTCCGCATTGCATTCGTTAAAGCTTGAATCGTTTTCACTTCTAAAAGACCCACTCGTCGATACAGAACTTTTTGTTTTCATTCCGTCAGTCTTAGTCACTTTTTTGTTCATAATTAATTTAAAAAACGCCATGGAAAACTCGAATCAGCTTTAAAACCAATCGCTAACTGCACTCAAGATATTCTGACGTTAGACAATTTTAACGCGTTTAATTATTCGCATTCAGATTGAGAATACAGCTAGATAATTGAGATTAGAGTTCTAAAGAGAGACTTTTTTTCTAAGAACGAGAATATTCGTGATGAACTTTGAAGAATTTATGAGGATTCAAAATATAAACTCGGAAATAAGAGTTTTCATAATTAATAGGACATCAATTTGAAAGCTACATCAGAGCATTTACTTTTGCATTTAATTTTGGATAATGATTGAAAAAAGCCTTCTTAGTTAGTTCCTAAATTAATCGTCTTTGTCGGCAATTTTTATTGTAGCCGCACCTTTTTTAATATCGTGCTATGTCGGTGACATTTTGAACTAATTCAAACGAAAACATGTTGATGCAGCTTGGATCTATCAGGTCTCGGACTCACCACACTGATACTATTTGACATTTTTTTAGCGATGACACTATTTTGCTATTATTTCAAAAAAAAAATGACACTAAATATCTGAAAATTGCCCGTAAATTTAGCCCCCCCCCCCCCCATTTACGCAATTTTTGCAGACTAAATTTTGTTCGTGAATCTATTTAGGGATCATCCAAAAATAACTTTAGATAATTGGGGGGGGAGGTACAATCTTACTGTTTCTTGTGAATGAACAATGTAGTTCAACTTTCAACCAAAGAATTTAATTTTCAACTAAAACAGATTAATTTTCATCTAAACGTTGAATTTTCAACAAAGAGGATTAATTTTCTACCAAAAAATACGAATTTCCAACAAATTACATAAATGTTCAACTAAATAGTTTGAACAGTGGATGTGATGTTAGTCCATATTTTATTTTATTAATTTTTAGTCTATACTTTTTTTTCGTTTCTAAACATTTTTAAGTAAATGGTTGAAGTTCTAAACTAAAAAGATCAATTTTTAATAAAAAATGTAGTATTAAATTTTCATTCAAGTGAATTGATTTTTATTTAAATAAAAAAAGTAATTTTCTACAAAATATTTTAGTTTTGTGCCAACGTGTTAAATTTTAAGTTAAAAAAATTTATTTTGAACCAAAGAAAGAAAAAACTAATTTTCAATTAAAATTATGAATCTTCAACTAAAAAAAAGGGATTTCAAGAAAGTAATTCAACGTTCAACCAAAGAATGTAATTTTTAACTAAAACAGATTAATTTTCATCGAAACGTTGAATTTTCAACAAAGAAGATTAATTTTCTACCAAAAAATACGAATTTCAAACAAATTACATAAATTTTCAACTAAATAGTTTGAACAATGGATGTGATGTTAGTCCATATTTTATTTGATTAGTTTTTAGTCTATACTTTTTTTTCGTTTCTAAACATTTTTAACTGCATGGTTGAAGTTCTAAACTAAATAGATCAATTTTAAATAAAAAATGTAGTATTAAATTTTCTACAAAATATTTTAATTTTGTACAAAGTGTTAAATTTTAAGTTAAAAAAATTTATTTTGAACCAAAGAAAGAAAAAACTAATTTTCAACTAAAATTATGAATCAAGTAAAAAAAAAGGTATTTTAAGAAAGTAGTTCAACTTTCAATAAAGGGCTAGAATTGTCAATCTAAAAAGGTGAATTTTCAACGAAAAATGTAATAATTGTTATTTGAACAAAAAAAGTTTTTAATTTAAAATAGAAAAAAAAATTAGTTGTACTGAATAAAAAAAAAAAAGAATTTTCAACGAATCATTGGCATTTTTAACCGAATTAGATTAATTTTTAACCAGGCAGTTGCATTTTTAACTTGAAAAGGTGAAATTTCTACAGAAAGAGATGAATTTTCAAACCGTAAAGATAAATTAAAAAAAAATTGTTAGTCAAGAATGAAAAAAAATGTCAATAAAATTGTTAATTTCCAACCAATTTTGAACCAAATAATAAAATTTTTAACCAAGAAAGATGAATAGTTAACCAAAAATTCAATAGTAGACTTTTTAACCGAAAAGAATAAACTTTCAACTAAAAATTGTTAGATTTTGTTCTTGGTTTCTATTAATTCAGGTCGCAATAAAAAACGAGAAAAGAGGGAAAAGATGGAAATAATAAAATAGGAATTTTGATAACTTGATTAGGTTAGATGACTGGAAATTTTGCTTAAAAAATCAAGTTAAATTTCCCATTGTACACTTTTTGATTTCTGACTATACACTTTTAAATTCGGACTACACGTAAGTTTATTACTTGAAAAATGTTATGACACTATTTTTTCAAATTTGTGACGCTGTTTACACAATTTTTTATCTCTGATATGAGTCCGAGGCCTGAACTATTTATCCAAACAAACAAAATTCTATACAAATGCTTAGGGTTTCTTTTAAAGATTTTTAAGTACATTCGAATTAGGAATTAATTTGATTATAAAAAACCTAAAAATTCTCGACATGTTCTCAAAAATATTCCTCGATTTGAAATTCTCGAAACTTTTAAAACTCTAATTGAGATAAAGAACCGCAGAACCTAACATAAATTTTGAATTGATAGACTAAGATTATAGCTCGAGTTCTTCGAAGGAGGTATGTATTCGTTTTCCGTGCAAGAGAGCGACAAGGAAACCAGAACCTGGATCTTGGTACAGGAAGTACTTCCTTACTTGAGCAGAGTATCGGGCGATTGTTCCATTGTCGCAATTTTCATATTTTGATTTCTTTTGATATGTCCTTTAAATAATAATAGTAATAATCATAATAATAAAAATGTATGTTACGAGCGTGACTTTGTGCGCAGAGCGTGGGCTTAACGAGCAAACTTTAGAATTTAAGGTAACGCTAACCGGCATTAACCTCAGTTGACGTTTGGGTATTGTTTTTCCTTGCGGCACAGGTACCGCTTCCTGGAGCTCTACTACAGACGTGCTGAAACGACCCACAAGTCGGGGCGAGTGGTGCCGTCTCGCGTTGAAACCGTCATACTATTTCTCCCAGATGTTTGGCGATGCGTACCAACCAGACTGGAATGGGACGGGCTGCATCTCAACTATAAGAAACAACTGGAGCGAAAGTTGCTACGTGCTGCCTCTAACCTCGACGATTCGGATGCTGCCAATGACACTGATGAGGCTGCCGTCGCTGATCAAAAGGCACTGCCCACATCATCCCATATTACTTTAAAATTTTTATTACACTATTATTAAATTGTGCAGCTGTTGTCCCATTACTAAACTGGTTTTTCAGTAGGCTATACTTGACCATCGATCCAACTGCTTTCCAAAGACTTTCTGTCTTTCGCAATCCTTTTTTACGCTTGCAAAGTTTTCTCACTCTGACAAACGGATCTTTGTCAGATTTGCAGCATTCCGAGTTTGTACAGTTCATCTTTCTCTTTTTTTTTTCTTTCTAAATTTATCCGATCTCGATCTGAAATTTTAAAAACAAATACTATTTTCCAGCAGTCCTTTTCGGGTAAAGTTAGTTTTTTTGTCTGAATAAACCCTGTTAAATTGTTTCTGGTACTTTTGCAATAAGCTCTGAAAAATATCGAGTAAAGATCGATGGACAACTACGCCAGATGCCCTCTGAGCCATTGGCAATCTGATTCATATTAATAAGCAAAACGAGCTAGAGAAACTCGGAGAAGAGCGCAGCTGAGCCATTCCCCCTCCTGAAACTTCCAACTTTAATTGACAAGTCATTCAAAACCCACATTCTATTTTCTTTTCTATATGCTATTACATTATTAATATCGCTTACCCATTACCTACCACACCGACACCAGAGCCAGGACACTAAGAGAGTCTAGCAGTTTCTTGAATCGTACTAGAGGTCATCGTGAATGAAGAAACACGTTGTCATAATGTTGCGAGTGTGTGGTGAAAGAATGAAGAGGGAGTGGTTTCGTTCGGCTATAAGGGCTGCTTCTGTTTTTGTAGTATTTCAGCAGGCTTATTACTACAACTGCGCTGACGTACTCTTTCTTATTACAGGACGAAAACCTTCCGGAAAAGAAAGACCCCACTCACTATTCTGAATTGGATCCCAAGTCCATGAATGTAAGTCTTTCAGTTCATATTAAATTACCAGACTTCACAGTCTTTCCCCTTTTTTTTAAATTCCCCTTTTTTTAATTTCTCTTTTTCCCCTGCTTTTAAGAAACTTACCCTTTTTCTCTTTTTTCCGCTGAAAGGCGAATTCAATTTTTAGAATGCAATAAGAAAGTCCAGCTTTTTTTGGTTGAAAGTTAATTGTTCTTAATTAAAAAGTCTACTATTATATGTTTGGTTGAGAATTCATTTTTTTTTAAATTTCACTATTTAATGGAAAATTTATTCCATTTTTGGCTAAAAATTGATAGTTTTCAGTTGAAAATTCAACTACTTGATTGATTAAAAATTAAAACTTTATTGGTTAAAGATTTAACTATTTCGTTGAGATATTATTGTTTTGCTGAAAATTTAACTATTCCATTTTTAGTATGAAATTCGTCTTTTATTGTAGAAAATTAACCTTCTTGATTGAAGATTCAGCTACTTAGTTGAAAGTTTAACAAATTTGTTAAAAATTCATTTTATTAGGTAAAAATTTAACTATTTTGTTGAAATATCTTTTGATGAACTTTTTTGTTGGTAATTCATATTTTTGGGTTGAAAGTTTAACTACTTTGTAGAAAATTTAACTACATATGTGTTTGAAGATGAACCTTTTGAGTGAATATTCAGATTTTCGGGTTAAAAATTTGCATTTTTGGCTAGAAAATTCAACAATTTGGGCGGGCGGGGGGGGAATTTTTTTCTTCTTTTGCTTGAAAATTCTTCTTTTTGGTTAGAAATATCAACTGTTTTGTTAAAAAGTCATCTTTTTTGTTTGAAAATTTGATTATTTCATCAAAAATTCGCCTTTTTGTGTAGAAAGTTCGTCCTTTTGGATTAAAAATGCATCTTTTGGTTGAAAAGTTGCCTTTTTTTATTGAAAGTTTCTCTTTTTAATTTAAAGTTCTACTGTAACATTTTTGGTTCAAAATTCATATATTTGGTTAAAAATTCTACTATTTTGTTAGAAAGTCGTCTTCATTTTTCGTGGTAAAAAAGTTCTTGATTGGAAACTTAACTGTCTTCTAACAAATTAATCTTTGTTATTAAAAATTCGACAATTTGTTTGAAAATTCAAGTATTTGGTTCAAAATTCAACAGTTTTGTTGTTGTAAATGCATATATTTGGTTGAAAATTCATCTTTCTTGTTTGAACATTAACTTTTTTGTTGAAAATTCATTTTTTCGTGTTGAAAATGGAATATATTTCGACATAAATCTTAGGAGTTTCATATTGAATTCAATATGGTACCTATAATTAATTCATTCATTTTATTTAAAAGAATTTAATCCCCCATTATTTCCCATTTTCCTGAGAAATCACCTATTTTCCCTATTTTGAGAGCATTTTGGAGTGTGAAATATGAATTACTCTTTTTTACTAAATTAAAATTTTTTTTAATAACCATGTTCTTAAATTTTCCTAGGTGAATGAATTACGACAAGAACTGGTAGCTAGGCACCTAAGTTCCAAAGGTATCAAGTCACAGTTGGTCGCAAGGCTGTCAAAAGCAATCAAGTCGGAACAAGCAAAAGAGGAGGGCCGACAAGATGAGGTTGAAGAAAACGAGAAGGAAAGTTCTCCCGCTCCGAAAGAAGAGACAAAAGACGAGAAAAAGTCCAAGGACAGCAAAGAGGTAAGTTGTGAGCTGAAAATTGTATTATTATCAACCTTAAAGGTATTAATGTTTTAAAATCTTTTAGCACGATGAAGATAAGAAAAAGACTTACGAACGAGAACGTGCTCTGCTCGAAAAGAGGTACAATCTTCCTGAACCTCCACATATTGTCGTCCATCCATCCAAGATAGCGAAAAGCGGAAAATTTGACTGCACAGTCATGTCCCTCAGCGTCCTTCTGGACTACAGACCAGAGGACACAAAGGTGAATAAATCAGCTAATTTTTATTCAACTCGAGTCAGTTTGAAACAGGAATAATTGACGTAAATATACTTCTTTTTCTGTGCAGGAACATTCGTTCGAGGTTTCTCTTTTTGCTGAACTCTTCAATGAGATGCTAATGCGAGACTTTGGTTTTCGTATTTATCGATCATTGTGCAGCCTTCCCGAGAAACCAAAGGAGAAAGAAGAGGACAAGAAGAAGGATAAGAAGGACGAAAAGAAGAAGGATGATGATAAGAAGAGCAAAAAAGACGATAAGAAAGACGACAAAAAGAGGGAAGGTAGCAAGGACAAGAAAGAAGACAAAGAAGCGAGAAGTAAAACTGATGATAAGGAGAAAGAGAAAAATGAAGACGACGAAGAAGACGATGATGATGAATCTGAGGTAAGTTACTCGTTTGTATTTTCTTAGGAGCCATCCATAAACTACGTTACCAATTTCAGGTGGTTTGCGAATTTTGCGAAAGACGGTCCTGCATTGCAATGGTACAGTTTAATAATAACCTAATAAATTGTTTTAGGACGACGATTCCAAGGATGGAAAGAAAGATAAAGACAAGGATGGAAGGAAGAAGAAAGCTAAACTCTATACCCACGATCCTTACTTACTGTTGTCCTTTGTCTACTTTGATCAAACCCACTGCGGCTATATTTTCGATAAAGATATCGAAGAACTCATTTATACTCTCGGGTTGAATCTTTCCAGAGCCCAAGTCCGTAAACTCGTACAGAAGGTCGTCACTAGAGATTCATTGCATTATCGAAAATTAACAGACAAGACAAAGGATGAGGACGTCAAAGACGGGAAGAAGGAAGAAAAGGACGCCGAGAAGATGGACTGTTCCGATAGAACGGACGGCGAGGAACAAATATTGCAATCTCTTGCTATGGGTTAGTAAAATTCATGATGGAACTATTTTTTTCTGAAACTGAAATTCAGTCTCATATATCATATAACATTTATTTTCATTTTCATCATTTTTTAGGCAATAAAAAACTACTACCAATATTCGTGGGAAGTGGACCAGCCTCCAAGAGAGCTAGGCGAGAAAACAGCTCCTCGAATGATGAGGGCCAAACCGTTCCAGATGGTTTTGTTGTGTATAAAGGATCACTTCTCGATGTCGAAAAGCTAGTCAATCAACTGAAAAGATCAGAAAACGCTCGCGTTGATACGGAGACGCGAATGCTGGAAATACAACACGAACTCACTGCCATTAGCGAAAAGTCCGGCAAGCAATCCAGCACTATCAAGGATTTGTCTGATGATCTCAGATCTTATAAGGACAAGCTAAAAAATACGGACGATAAGCTCAAAAAAGTCTCGGTAAGTTCACTCGTTAAATATGAAATATTCAACTGTAATATCCAGCAACATTTTTAAATAGTATTGGACTTTATAAAACTTTTTTTTTTTAAAAAGGAACTAGTTATCGTTACCATTTCAAAATGTAATTTTTCTTACTTACTTTTTTAGTTACATTTGTAACGTTTTTTTCTATCTGTATTCAGGGATGCCACAGATTCACTCAAGTCACTTTTAGACACTGTTTTTTAAATAACTTTTCTTCATCCCCTAGCCGAAAGTACGTCTTTCCGGACGCATTTCTGTCCGGGAACAGTGGCTTTTGCGGCCTGCTAGAGTTAACACGATCTCTGATTGGCTGCGAGATTTTTGTGGCTCGCTGACGTAGCAACCTGACGTAGCAACGCTCAGTATTGTGTTATTGTGTACTTAGCCTCTGAAAAATATTTATCTTGACAGGTGAATGGAAAAAAAACCATCGGTGTGTTCAACCTCAAAACCGATCGATTAGTGTCGTTGCGATTTTTGTGTATAAAAAGACGGCACAAGACCACAAAAAAGCTTCTTCTTCGTCTGGCGGACGAGGAAGAAGTATTAAGAATAAATATGTGTTTTTGATACCCGCCCCGACCAGCAAAACCTCGGCTCCGCCTCGGCTTTGCAAAAGTCGGGCGGGCGACCGAATCCCATGCATCCGCTCAGCTGACCCAAGAGCAGCAGCGGCGCTACGCGAGGTGGCGCGAGTGCTGATGCAGGCCACAAAAGAAAAAGCATCCGAGCTAGCAGCCGACAACGCATTTTATTAATTAACGTTAATTATTGAACGTACTTTCGGCTGGGGATGAAGAAAAATAGTATACGACACACGGCCAGAAATATTGGATGCCCTGGTGTGCGTGATATGAGGCCTCGGCTTCGCCTCGGCCTTCATACCACACGCGCCCGGAAATCCAACTTTCTGGCCTTGGGTCGTAATATACTATTTCAGTAACTTTTATGATAAAGTCACTATAATCACTTTTTAAATAAAAACGTCACTTAATTCACTTCTTTCAATAAATCAAAACAGTGACTTTGAGGACTTCTGAATTTTATTGATTTTTTTTTTAATTCAGCCTGAATTCTTGTAAATTCTCTTAAAATTCATTGATTTCAATGGATCCTCTTTGGATTTTCAATTTTTTGTTTAATTCACCCTGAAGACTTTTAAATTCATCTAAAATTCTTATGGATTCTATCAGATTCTCTCCATTGAACTCATCTGAGTTCAATGGATTTTTTTTATTTAAAAAATGTTGTTCTATTCGTTTGAATTATTTTTAATTTATCTCGATTTCATATAAATTTCATCGAATTGTCTTGGATTCTTCAAAATTCGCTCTAAATTTGCTGATATCAATGTGATATTTGTTTATTTTTTCAATTATTTTGAATTGGTTTGGAATTCATCCTGAATTCTTATTTAATTTAATCTGAATTTTTTGGAATTCTCTTCAATTTTTTTTAATTAACCACAACGTTTTTAATTTACTTAAATTCTACTCAATTCAATGAATTTTTTTTCAATTCACTCTCAAGTATTTAAGACTCACCTTGAATTCATATACATTTCATCAAATTCTCTTGAATTCCCTTCAGTTTTTCTCAATGCAATCCAAATGTATTGAATTCAATGATTTTTTTAAATATCTATGAATTTTCTCGAATTGTTCTTATTTCCCTTAAATTTCTCTAAATTCACACGAATTTTATTTAATTCGTTGATTTAACAAATTCTTTTTTCAATCCACTTAAATTTGGTTGAACTTGCCCTTTATTCCGTTTACTCCCATTTTACTCAATTCGATGGAACTTTATTTTATTTTTTTAAATTTTGATCAATTATATTCTTTCAAATTTTTATGAATTTCTTCAGTCTCTTGAATTCCCTTGAATTCTACTGAATTCGCTCCAATTTTGCTGAAATCAGTAAATATTTTGGATTTTTTCAACTCATTTGATTTAATTTTGAATTAACTCTAAATTCTTATTAATTTATCTTGAATTCTTTCAAAATTTTTTGGAATTCCTTTGATTTTTTTTAACTTTTGCAAATTATTTTGAAATCTCTTGAATTCTTCTTAATTCACTCAATTTTACTCAAATTAATAGATTTTTTAAATTTTAGTTCAGTTTTTTTTTAAATTGGCCCTCATGTCTTTTTAAACTCACCTTGAATTCTTGAGCATTTTATTTTTTAACTTCACTACAGTTTTACTTAGATGAGTAGAGTATTTTGTATTTTATTTCAGTTCACTTGAATTTTTATTAATTTCATCGAATTCTTCTCATTTCCCTTATATTCCTCTAAATTCACTCGATTTTTATTTCATTGTTTATTTTTGGAATTTATCCTGAATTCGTTAAAATTCACCAGGAATTCTTATGAAGTTCATCGAATTCTTTTAAATTCTTTTGAATTAAAAAGACTATTAGACCGATTCCATTTCAAATTATGCATAGAGGTCCAGGTTAGGGCGTCAGAATAAATTGCCTTTAAATATATCATTCTACAATGAAAATAAAAGGATACGTATTTCATAGTTTAACTGAAAAAATTTATCTTAGAAATTACGAACTATTTAAGTTAACCTTCCAATTGTCAAAGGCTGTCGAAAACTGACAAATTTTTTTACTAAAAAATATTCATTTTTAATGCAAAATTTAATAGTTGAATTTTCAGCTAAAAACGATAAATTTTCAGTCAAAAATGAATTAGTAACATTTTCAGTTAAAAAAAAAAATAAACGAATTTTTAACAAAATAGTTTAATCTTAAACCAACAAAATTAATTTTTAACTAGGTAGATCAACTTTCAAACAACTTAATACATCAATTTTCAGGCAAATTCTTGAATTTTCAACTAAAAACAATCAATTTTCTACCAGTAATGGCATACTTAAATTTTCATTTGCAAAAATTAATTTTCAGCAAAAAAAAAGTAATTTTCAACAAATCAGTTAAATCTTTAACCAATAAAATGAATTCCGGAAAATATTAATTTTCAACAACAAAATTTAAGTTTCAACCAAATATATAGTTGAATTTTTTACCAATATAATAACATTTTCAACCCAAAAAGACGAATTTTCAAAAACCAAAAATGGAATAGTTAAATTTGATTTCAGAAAGTTGAAAAAAACGAATTTTCAACAAAATAGTTAGTACATTTTTAACCAAAGAGATGGATCTTTAACCAATAAAATTAATGTTTAACAAAGTAGTTTAACTTTAACCAAATAACTGAATTTTCTTCAAAAAAAAAAAAAAAAAAGAATTTTCAATAAAAAACTCAATAGTCGAATTTTAAACTCAAACGATAAATTTTCAGCCAAAAATGGATTATTTACAGTTTCTGTTGAAAAGTTTATTTTTCATCTAAAAATAAACACGAATTTTCAACAAAATAGTTCAATTTTTAACCAAAAAAGTGAATGTTCAACAAAGTAGTTTAACCAGCAGGTAAATTTTCAACCAAAAAAGATTAATTCTCAACCCTTGTGTCCACATCCAACTTTATCCACGTTGTTACACCCGAGTGCCCACCTCCATTTTTTTCAATTTATTAAAATAATGATGCATTGAAATCGTTTCTTTGTCTTTTATGCCAATAAATTAATAACAAAAGCGAGTTCCAAAACACAAACACTTTAAAACATATATCTTCTTATATATCTATAAATAATATATGTTTATATATGTTCAGGGTACCCGGGTACCCTGGGTGTGTCCGCGACGCATGTATACATCGAAGTCGATTATTTTCGCCAAAAAAAAATCCTAAATAAATTCTAAATACAGTTTTCTTAGAATTGAACTAAACAACGATGGTTTGAGTTATTTTCTTCTTATCAAAAAGAACTTTTCCACACTATTAGAATTTTTTAGTAAAATATTTGTTTCTCATGAAATAAGTAATTTTCTGAACTCTTTTTTGTATTTTATAATAACGTATTTTCAACTTTTTTCCAGCTGTTATTATGATCTATAAATTGCGCATTAGGGTCGGCCGAAAAAATAGTATATTACGACCCAAGGCCAGAAAGTTGGATTTCCGGGCGTGTGTGGTATGAAGGCCGAGGCGAAGCCGAGGCCTCATATCACGCACACCAGGGCATCCAATATTTCTGGCCGTGTGTCGTATACTATTTTTCTTCATCCCCAGCCGAAAGTACGTTCAATAATTAACGTTAATTAATAAAATGCGTTGTCGGCTGCTAGCTCGGATGCTTTTTCTTTTGTGGCCTGCATCAGCACTCGCGCCACCTCGCGTAGCGCCGCTGCTGCTCTTGGGTCAGCTGAGCGGATGCATGGGATTCGGTCGCCCGCCCGACTTTTGCAAAGCCGAGGCGGAGCCGAGGTTTTGCTGGTCGGGGCGGGTATCAAAAACACATATTTATTCTTAATACTTCTTCCTCGTCCGCCAGACGAAGAAGAAGCTTTTTTGTGGTCTTGTGCCGTCTTTTTATACACAAAAATCGCAACGACACTAATCGATCGGTTTTGAGGTTGAACACACCGATGGTTTTTTTTTCCATTCACCTGTCAAGATAAATATTTTTCAGAGGCTAAGTACACAATAACACAATACTGAGCGTTGCTACGTCAGGTTGCTACGTCAGCGAGCCACAAAAATCTCGCAGCCAATCAGAGATCGTGTTAACTCTAGCAGGCCGCAAAAGCCACTGTTCCCGGACAGAAATGCGTCCGGAAAGACGTACTTTCGGCTAGGGGATGAAGAAAAGTGAATTTCGTGCAATCAATTTCTAATAGCAAAAAATTGTTAGTATGTTGAAAATGGAAAAAATTCAATTTACGCGTAAAATATATGAAAAAATGATTTCTTACAGTCACCAATATTTTATATACGTAGAACTATATGCCTAAAGAATTTATGGAAGTACCTATCTGATATTAAAAATGTATCAAAAATTAAAGATTGATCAAACTTTTTTTTCAATTTGAATTTGATCTTTTTTTAATTTCGCACATTTGAGTTCCGCTCAAAAAAAATTGGTATTCTATATCTGAAAAAAGAGACGGCTTCGTAAGGTTCATGTTTCAATCAAGAGCTGAGGTGCCTCATTACCGAAACAAGGCGGATTTTTCTCAAAAATTGTAATTGTTAATAATTAATTCATTAATTATTTACTTCTGATAATTTATTTTTGAAGTAATTTTCTGGGCGGAATTCGATAAAAATTAAATTAAAAATTGAAAAAATGTCCTATTTTTAATTTTTCACATTTTTTAAATATAAATAGGTACCTCCATACATTCTTCAGGCATATAGTTCTACATATATAAAAAATTGTGACTAAGAATTCATTTTTTCATTTGTTTTACGCTTAAATTCAATTTTCGTGCATTTTCATTACGCTTGAGGAGGTAAAAGATATTGATCGATTTAAAAAAAATGTACAGTATATTCAGCTCATACAGAACGAACAATTTTTCGCTATTAGAAATGGATTGCTAGAAATTTATTCTTTTCGGTCCACCATATCGCGCACGTTCCTCCTCAACCCGGGAAAAGAACTTTCTCTTTCTATCATAAATGTATTCTTAATAAAAATTATTTTCCTAAATACAGAACGATTCTCACACGTACCTGTCGACTCTGAAAAACGTATATCACGTGACAGCAAAGGTGATCCACGGCGACTCCAGGAAAGTCGAAGTAGTGGAAATACAAGACGAGAGATCAGTGGGAGAAATGAATGGGTCACAAAGTGACAACAAGTCCAAAAGCGATACGAGATGGAGCGACAATAAAACCACTATAAAGAAAGAATGTGCCGACAGTGAGAAAGGAAAAAGTAGTGATAGTAAAGTTAACATTAAGAAGGAACCGTCAGAAGACGACAAGGAGAAAAAGTAAGTCACCCTGTAGTTTTATAAGAGTAACTTTAAACACCGTCGATGTTTCACGCAAAAAAGCAAGCTGAACTCAGCCTGTATAACAATGAAAGTCCAATATCTTGCTGTTTTAATTCATTAATGGAAAGTGCCGAATATGTTTTCGAAAGTAGTTAGTTACTGCCTATCTAATAAACTGGACAGATGTACATGAGTGTGATTGCATATGCTAGTAAATAGCTAACAATTTAAGACAATGTTCCCGATATGTCATGATAATAACATAGAATAAGAATATTCAGTTTAATTTAAATCAATTGTATATCAAGCGAAAGATTTTCAGTTTTGTTTAAAACATGAGTAGACAGTATAGATTCGTTTCTGAACTGAAATGTGCAGAAATATTTCTAAAAGGTATTTAATGTTTACAGTTTAATATTCGCAGCAGTGTGAGAATTTAATTTGAAAAAAATTTGTGTGAAGAATGCGAAACAAAGGAAAACTTTTTTACTCTGGAATTCAAACTGTAAAAGTTTCCAATTAATTTTCTTTCGCGCGAGTATCATGCAATTTATCTAAATCAATAATTATGAGCCTTTTTACAAAAAGGCAGCGACACCAAAAACAAAATAAACATTGTTGAAAGTAAGATTCTTTTGTAATTTCAATAATGTAGAATAAATATTGTACTATTATTTTCAGTCGTTTGCGAATAAAACCGAAGAAGTAGCTGCAGAAAATATCCTGGAAATTCGTCAATTATAGTGCGTCTCGACATTACAGTGTACTTATTTACGGAAATTTGTTTATAATAGTTACACAAGATCACATTTGTACTGTTTTCAAGAATTTCAAAAACATACGTACATTAAAGTAAAAATGAAGGTACGAGTAAACACGTTTCTTTATTTCATTCGCAGTATTATCACTATTTCATGCCAAATGGCACTACAAGTACAGATTGCAGAATCAAAGATAATTTTAATATGCGTTTTTAATTTTTTAAATTATCACAATCTGACAAATATACACAAAAGACGTGTATGTAATTGGAATTTTAGTTTGTCGCTTTGGAATGCGTCCTTGTATAAAAGAGATTCACGACGTACAATACAAATTATCGAGAAATAAATCTTTGTACATTAGAACATAGTTTCGATTTGCTTGTCATCACAAAATCATTTTCTAGCAGCAAAATATGATAGCGTAAAAAAAATCCTTTTTCAATTAATAGGATTAGCTTTTACAAAAAAAGTCATTTTCATTCAGCTTCTCGGAATCAAGTCTTTTTCATTTCTCCTGAAAAATTTTACAACTGAAAATTTTCATTTTTCAACTATTCAGGAGAAACTAGACGTATTTTTTCAGGTCTTTTCAATTTAAAACTGTAAGCGATTAAAAAAAAAAAAGATTAATTATTTAAAAATTAACTGATATTGTTTTCAAATTAAAAACGTTGATTAATTCCAATTAATCAAATTAATTTATTATTCCAATAATCAAAGAAATCTATGTATAAATTAGCACCAGAAATTATTAGATCTTATTGCAAAATTGTGAAAAATTCACTGATAGACCTTGACTTGAAAGAAAGAGTAGGTTTAGGTTTTTAGGCATCCTCTACAAATTAAAAATTCTCAGAAATGTAGTTTAAAATACTGCTGAGTACGTATTCGATCGCCAGAAAAAATTGGCGACGAGTACATGAGAATGTGCCCAATTAAAATATTCCAAACAAAGCGATCGAAACTGCAAAATAATATGTAAAAAGCTAATTATATATTGTTAATGATATATAATTATATATTGCACAAGCGTTTTTCGCAAAAAAGGACGAGCCAATAAGCGGAGTAATTAAATAAACGTATTTTTTACTATAAAAATTAGTCTTTTGAGGAGAAATCAACTGAGCGTTCGTGCAAAGAAAAAAACACATTCTCTGAGATCACGATAATAAATACGTCAAGCAAGAAAATAATACAATCACCCGATTAATAATATCTTCTTGCCGCGAGGTGAGAAATTTTAAACTTATACAATTACTACGTACAATAAAAAAATCTTACGTTTGTACCAATCAAATATATACAGATATCGCTATTTGTTACAAATTCGATAAACCTACAAAAAGCTCGACCAAATAAATTAATCATAAACCTAAGGGCGGTAAGTTTTAAATTTTCCACGACGATCGTTCGAATCAAACTTGCTAAAAAAAATTTACATTTCTGCGTGTACAATGTACACTTCCTCAATAATTTCATCACAATCGCCCGGTCCAAATTTAGGGAATGTTTATCAAATTAAATTTGTAAATTATCAGCGATGGAGAAGTGAGATAAAGCTAAAAAAGAATTATACCTATAAATTATAAAGCTTTATTTACAATTAATTTATTTTAGGAGTGGACGAAATAGAATTTCCAAAATTTAGGACTAGCCTCCGAAAGTTATTCCTAAATCTGGACCAGGTAATCGACCCGTGGCAGAAACAGCTCTTGCTGATCTCGGTATAAGCGTTGGAGTTGCTAACCTCCTGGGTGCCGGTATCGAGGATTTTATTGGCGAGGATTCAATTTTTGTAGGAAATTCTTGAATAATTTCAGCTAAATCGACGGATTTCGAAGTTTGGGTGTCTTTCGTCGAGATGTTATTCGATGAAATATCTGATATCAATCCAATCTTCCGATTTGATGTGTGTTCCTTCGGCGAACGCAACATTCGGAACGTACGATCCGCTGATTTACGGGACTTGTTTTGGTTAAATTCTGCGATCGATGGAGGGCGGTGATTGTTGAAGTCACTCCAACTTAAATAAGAAAGATATAGCTTTATTAATGGTGGTGTTGAATAAAAATAATTAAGTTTTAAAAAAGGCTCTTAGAAAAGCGATCTACTCGATACTTTGAAATGAGAATTTAAAATTAAGCAAATTGCTATTCACTTAGTATTAAAATCTTTTGGAAAAATTCGAAAAAGCGAATTTCAAAATGAAAGAAAAAACGAGTAGCAAATAAACTTACCCCACATGGCTGAACATCGCAGCATGAAACATTATTAATTGTGAATGTATTACGATCGCAAAAATTTTTACAGAAGTTATCCGACTTCAGATATAATCTAATTTTTCATAAACGAGAAAAAATACTTGAAAGTTTTCAAAACATTATCAATAACTATCACAGTACGCTCCACTCGCAATCCAATCAGCAAATAAATAAATATATTAAAAATAAATAAATCAATCAAAATAAAAGAAATTCGTACAAACAAAATTAAAGATTACGCCATCATTCTCTATTAAGCGTGCCAAATATACTAAATTGATATGGAACGTTTCATATTTGTATAGTTTTTAATAATTTTCAGTAGAACTTCCTTTTGCAGGGTGTCTACTCAGATTCTGCAAAAAAATTCTCTAACAATTCCAGGTTTTTCCCGTTATCTTTAGCTTTTTCCAGGGATAATTTTTCTTAATACGGAGCCATTCAATTTATTAACATATCAGAAAAAAAAAAGTAGGAATGGGTATACACAAATTACACGAGTTAATTATAAATGAATTAATGTTTCTTTCCAGTCCCTATAAAGGATGGAACTGTGTAGAAATGGTATTTTTTATACATAAAATTGAATAAAGATATTCCTTCATTTATGAAAGTAATTTTATAAAAAAAAAAGATAAATTTCTAAATGGTGAAAGCTTTTAGGAATTTTATTATGAAAGGATATTCCTAAATATATCCACTTTCGAGTAATTAAATGAATAAATAATATTTTAAACAAAATTAATCAATTTTTTAATGAAATGAATTTGATGAGTAACTAAAACAATTTTTTAAAATTATTTTCATAGGTACTTAAAATCCAGTGCATATTTAACATATTAATATTTCCAATAAAATATATTTTCCTGTGATTAGTGAAAATGATGAAAAGAAGATTTATTTAAATAAGTGTAAATCCAGTACATACTATAAGTTTACCAAAAAAATCCCTGATGTTTCCAGGTTTTCCAGGTGAGTAGACACCCTGTTTTGTAATTAATTGACTTTAAACAAGCTTTAATCCTTTCAAATATTTCGAGTTAATGGATCACTGAAAGTTTTATAGCAGGGATTGTAACAACGTAAAAGGAGCTCAAAAAAGGAGAAATAAGCTCATTTTTGCAATAAAAAAGGGAAAAATACAGGAAAGATTAAACCTATTTTTACATGTAGAAAAGAAAAAACAATCTATTTATAAGAAATGATATACTTTAAAATAATTTTTAATGACTTCTACCATTAAAGAATTTGTTAAAAAAATTTTTCTTAGAAATCTATTCACGGTTCTCATAATCAAGAATATTTTCTTTTGTAAAAAATGCCATCATTAATAATTAAATAATGATACTTTTAAGTATAATTAAATCTTTCTTTCCAAGATTTATCATTTTCTCAGCACATATGCATTTTATTATTTCCATTATTAACAATAAATTAATTATTGACATTTTTTATTTCAATTTTAAAAGTTAAAATAAATTTTCGTGCAATGCAAATAGTGTATTTTCAAATGTAGTATATTTAAAGGGTAAAATAGGGACATGGGGAAAATCCCTGCTATAGATTTTTTTTTCAAGAGTAATTTCAACAACCAAAAATGTATTTTAGATTATTTTAAAATAAAGATTAAGTACCTGAAAAAGGAATGAAAGCAAAACGAGTCCGCATGCATGCATTCACTAAGCATTAAAAAAAGGAACACAGGGTATGCAGATGATTCAAATGAATGTAAATAAGAGCATTCAAAGTACAAAGTATTACATATCCCAGAAGCAAATCACACAAACTGACGGACTCTACCTTCCCGATCCTGAAGCTGTTCATTTCGTACCACCCAAGAAGGACCAGAGCAGCGACAACAGTAGGTTATTTATGTGTCAGATGTGATGAAATAATATAAGTGAGAGAAAGGTGAGTGAGTCACAACCTAACAATTTTCCCTAACTCTAGTAGAATATAATTAATTAATTTTTATTATTTTTACTAGGTTCTCTGGAGCTAATTTCATGAAGGGGAAAAAATTCAGTACATAATCAGGGTGACCACTCAAACTTCAAAAACAATTCCACATTATTTCCAGCTTTTCCGGGTCAGAAATTACATTTTTCCCGGTCAACTTTTAAGCGTCTATAATAATTATTATTCAAATAATACTAATAATTATTCAAAACAGGGGAAATAGGATGATTTTTCAAGAAAACAGGAGAATAAATTCTTTTGATTAACATTAATGTAGGTATATTCCTAAGATTTCAAGTCGACATATTGCATTTAAAAAAAAATAGTGGAACTTAAAAAAAATGAATTTTCAACAAGAGAGTTGAGTTTTTTTAGGTAAAAAGTCAAACGTTTTAAAACAAATTTGACTTTTAAACTAAAAAAAATGAATTTTCAACAAAATAGTTGAATTTTTAACCTACAGTTGATTTAAATAACAGTTGATTTTTGAATTTTCTACCAAAAAGATGACTTTTTTACCAAAAGATGAATTTTCAGTTCAAATAGACGGATTTTCTACAAAAAAGACGAATGTTCAACATTACAGTTGAATTTTCTACCAAAAAATATGACTTTAACAAAATAGTTGAATTTTCAACGAAACAATGAACTTTTCCACCAAATAATAGAATTTTAAACCAAAATAGATCAATTCTGAACCGAAAATATAATAGTGGATTTAAAAAAAAAATTGAATTTAAGAAAATAATTGAATATTCAAGTAAATAATTTAATTTTTAACCAAATAGTACAACTTTCTACCATAAAAGATACATTTTCAACCAAAAAAGACGACTATTTTACCAAAAGATGAATTTTCAATCCAAAAGGACGGATTTTCTATCAAAAAAAAGGAATGTTAAAAAAACTTCAACTTAAAAATATCCATTTTCAACCAAAAATGGAAAAGTTGAATTTTCAGTTAAAAAAATTAATTTTCAAGTGAATAGATAAATTTTCAACCATAGGGATTTCAACTTTAAAGAAAAAACAATTGAATTCATTAAAAAAAAGACGAATTGTCAAGAAAGTAGTTGAATCCTCAAGCAAAATGGATTAAGCTTCAACTAAACAGTTTCATTTTGAACCAAATTGAATTCGAACTAATAAGACAAATTTGCAACTAAGAAAGATTTTTCAGTCAAGGTCGAAAAAAATGTTTCAACCAAACTGTGAAATTTTCAAGCCAAAAAGACCAATTTTCTAAAAAACAATTGAATATTCAACCAAAAAGTTAATTTTCAACCAAAACTTTATTTTTTACAAATTAATTCAACTTTCAACCAAGTAGTTCAATTTTAACTTAAGAAAGATGACTTTTTGAGAAAACAGTTGAACTTTTCAACCAAATAGATTTTTTAACCAAAAGAGATGAATTCTGGACCGAAAATATAATAGACTTTTCAAATAAAAAGAATTACATTTCAACCATAAAAGATCACTTTTTAAGAAAATATTTGAATTCATACTGGATAAATTTTTAACCAAATAGTAGAATTTTTTACCAAAAGATATGAACTTTGGACAGAAAATATGATAGAAGACTTTTTAATTAAAAGGAATGAACTTTCAACCATAAAAGATGAATTTTTAACCAAAAAATACGAACTTTCTACTAAAAGATGAATTTCCTATCCAAAAAGCCGAATTTTCAACAAAATCGTTGAATTTTCGACCAAAAAAGATTAATTCTGAATCAAAAATATAATACTAGCTTTTTTAATTAAAAAGAATTACCTATCAACCAAAAATAGCCGGATTGTCTTATTGGGTTCTATTAATTCAGTTCGGATTTAAGCGAAAAAACGAGAAAAGGGGGAATTTTCTTGAAAACAGGAGGAAAAATAGACATTCTTAAAAAAATGTTGAAAGAAGGGAATAGGTGAGAGTCTGTCTTAATTAACCGCAGTGAAAATTCTGGGCAAGGAAGTCACTTGTGCTATTTCAGAATATAAACTGTGACGTTCCGAAAGAAAAGGGCCCGTTTTGTCGATCGTAGTTTAGGAGATATTCGCGTTTTTGTAACCCAGGATCTAAAAATATAAATTTTTGTTAAGAAAATTTTTTTTCGAACAGCTAGACGATATTTATCGTAGAAGTAAATCTGTCAAATTCCCGGCTTTTTCCGGTGCTTCAAATTCCAAGCTAATTCCCGGGTTTCCCGGTCAGTGGTCACCCTGATAATTCATGAGTTAATGAAACAATTTATCATTTACGCCTTTCAAAATCGGTCATTGGAACGCGACAACTTCCGCGTGTGGGAACAAGGATGTATTTCTGAATAAAGTTTAAGAATGAAAGCAATATCCAGAACTTTGAGAAAAGTAGGCTGATTTTAGAATTTAGAAATTTTCTCTTTTGATAACTCTTGGTTTTTAAATAATTTTAATATACAAAAACTCACCTAACGAGAGGCCCCATGCCACCATCCTGAGGGAGTGACTGCAGCATCCCAGGTCCTGCTGAGACTGGACGTATCTGCAAAGAAAATGATTCAGAATTACATAAATAAAAAGATAGAAAAGGAATTCCTGATCTCGTTGCCATTTTGTACATAAATTGAATTTGAATTATAAATGTAAAAAAATAATCTTTACCTTTTCTGTTTGCGTGGTCGCATTGCAAGTTTCTTTGACCTCACTTTGGCCAGGAGGAGTTTTTAATTGAGAATCTACGCCATTCAGACCATGGTGCTTCGTCATTTGCAACTGAAATCATAAAAAAAAATTTCGTTAAAAACAAGTTAAGGTAGAATAAAATGATTAATAATAACTATCAATTATACGTGCGTTACAGCCCGCAGGAAACGTTGCATTGCCAATTAATAATATACAAATGTAAAACAAGATTACTATGATTCCAATTTTATATTGTACAGTTTAATCACTTTAAAAAATAGTTTGAAAGGCCTTGTTTTATTTTCCATACCAAATTTTTTAAATATTTTCACATATTAATGTGGAAAGGGGATTGGAAAAAAGGAAAGCTGCCTCAAAAATATATTTCAATTGTGGAGAAATTCAATTTAAAATTATTATACGTGACATAGTTCAATTTCAAATATGTATCAGTATTAAATTAGTCATTTTGAATGTTTCATTCCTTTGAATACTTTTCCACTCTTTAAATTCTATGTCTTCTTTTGTATTCCTTTAAATTGCTTGGAATGCTTTGAAACACTTACAAATCCTTCCGAAATCTCTTAACTTCCTTGAAATCTTCTAAATTAATGTAACTTCTCTAAATCATAAGAATTACTTGAATTCGTCTAGATTTCCTAAATTCCTTGCATTATTTTTAAATCCTTGGAATTCGCGGAATTCCCTCAAACCTCTGAATTCCTGGAATTCATGCAATTTCCGGAGTTCGTGGAATTTCCAAAATTCTGACAATTCCCTGAATTTCAAGGACTTCAAAGTAATGCAAAGAATTTAGACAGTTTGAAGGAATGCAGAGATGTCAGAGAATTCAGAATATTTCAGGAATTCAGACGAATAGAAGGAATCCAGCAATTTAAAAGAATTCAAAATATTTCAGGAATTGAGGATATTTAGAGAATTTCCTTAAATATTCTGAATACTGAGCATTTGAGGAATGCAGGAGATTCAGAAATTTCAGGAATTCAGAATATTCCAGGAATTCAGGGAATTCAAATAATTCCAGGGATTTACGAGCATTTAGGGAATTTGAGGAATTCACGGAATTTAGAAAATTCAGGATATTGAAGGAATCCAGAGATTTAAGGGATTTTAGAGCATTAAAGGAATTTAATAAATTAATGAAAATCAAAGAATTTAAAGAGCTTAGAGAATTCAGAATATTCCAGGAATTCAGGGTATTCAGAGAATTTACGGAATTCAGGATATTCAGAGAATTTCACAGACTCAAGGAATTGAAAGAGTTAAGAGAATTTAGAAAATTCTAGGCATTTCAAGAATTCAGAATATTCAAGAGCAACATCAGGGAATTCATGGAATTCAAAGATTTCAGGAGTTTAAATTATTGTAAGATTTCAGAGAATTTCGAATATTCAAGAAATTCAGTATATTTAAGCAATTTCAGGATTTCAGAGATTTTCAGGAATTTAGAGATCTCAGAATATTGAAGAAATTCAAGGATTTCAAGGAATTCAGAAAATTGCAAGGATTTCAGTGCATTTATGAAATTCAGGAAAT
Organism: Andricus curvator; assembly: GCA_932195095.1. Classification (NCBI taxonomy): domain Eukaryota; kingdom Metazoa; phylum Arthropoda; class Insecta; order Hymenoptera; family Cynipidae; genus Andricus; species Andricus curvator. The sequence continues at coordinate 4,713 of CAKNYM010046938.1, read as the reverse complement.
TTAGAAAATTCAAAGGCATTAAGAGAATTCAGGATATTTAGATTATTTAGGTTATTTAGATTATTTATCAAGGATTTCAGAGATTTGCAGAAATTCAGGTGATTTCAGAATATTCAAGGATTTCAGAGAATTCAGAGAATTTCAAGGATTTCAGAAGATTTATAAAATCCAAGGAATTCAGAGAATTTCTTAGCATTAAGAGAATGCATGGAATTCATGAAATTGAAGGGACTGAAGGAGTTCAGAGAATTTAATGAATACAGAGAATTCAAGGAATTTCAGGAATTCAGGATATTCAAGGCAATTCAAGGATTTCTGAGACTTTCAGGAATTCAAGGATTCCAGGGAATTCAGAGAATTTCAAGGACTTCAGAGCATGAGGGAAATTCAAGGAATTCATTAAATTGAAGGAGTTCAGACAATTCAGGGAAATTAAAGAATACAGAGAATTTCAGAAATTCACAATATTCATGGATTTCAGAGAAGTCAAGGACTTCAGAGAATTCCAAATATTTGAAAATTCAGAATATTTAGGGAATTCAAGGATTTCAGAGATTTTCAGAAATTCAAAGATTTCAGAATATTCAAGAAATTCAGAGAATTTCAAGGATTTCAGAAGATTTATGAAATTCAGAGAATATCAGAGCATTAAGGGAATTCACGGAATTAATGAAATTGAAAGAATTCAGAGAACTCAGGAAATTTAAAGAATTCAGGAAATTCAAGGAATATCAGGAATTCAGAATATAAAAGGAATTCCGAGATTTTAAAGAATTTAGGGAATCTGCATAATGTTTATTTTTTACTTTTTATATAATAAACTAAAAAGATAGACTCCACTCCTGCTTGAAATTAAAAAATTATAATTCTAATTGTAATAGATTTTAACAATTTATTTAATAATTTTGACTAAGACTAATGTCAGAAGTCAAAAAGGATAAAGCCTTTTTCTTCATTCCAAGTAGTTTAAGTCATAAAACAATGAAAAGTTATTAACTGAAAAAGAAAATTACAGAAATACGGTGAGTTAAACGTCAAATATATCATAAATATTTGTTTCCAATTATTCATTTCATTTTGTTGTACAATTTCAAAGAATTTCATATATTATCAATTGAAAATTATTTTCTTTTTATACTTGTGTGCTTCTAAACTTCAAATAATAACACGAACGAATTAAAAAAAACAGGAATACAAAAATTAGCTGCAAACACTGGTGGATGATTATGATTAAGTTACCTGAAGCAACTGTATCGTCCGATCTTTATCTTCCACTTGACCTTGCAAGAAAACCACCTGCCTTCTTAAATCTGTTAATTCGTCGCTAACGTTGTCTTTCACACTGCTAGGAGATGTGCTAGTATCAGTCGTTCCCTCCTCATTCAGGTTGTAGAAGAGACCATTCTGAAATTTCAAAAATTATTATTAAAATTTTTATTTCATTATAAATATAAAATTTAAACTTTCCACTCAATAAAATACTGACCTTTAAAGAATTATCGAATGGGTTGAGAGTTTCTGCCTGCAATGAACACCAAAACGTTAGATTTCTCGAATTATACATTCACTTAATTATAATGACAAGCAAAACGGTATGGTAATGATAAAGCAAAATGTATACAACAAAACAAACATAACGTACCCTCGTCAAACCGTTCTCTCCTGACTTGAAAGACAAAACGTAGGAGGACCAAAAAACAATACAAAAACAGAAGAAAGCGTGTTAATGTGAGAAACGAAAAACATAAATATAAATGCAAAAGAAAAACATAAATATAAATATTTATATAATAAAAAATCAGAAAATGTGTGCAACTTCAAAACAAAACATTTAGAAAAGAAAATGTATGATGCAAATATATTTCGGAGACTTACCTCCTGAAGAACCCTCTTTAGTTTCAAGAGCATAGTCTTGATAGAGACGATGTCCTGGAACATATGCTGGTACGTTCCGCGCTCCACCCGAAGGCTTCCTTCATCTCCGGAATCCAAACTTGGCGATTGGACCTTGGATAAATCAATTTTTTTTTAGATTTAATTTTAAATAATAGTGCTGCTTTTCAATTTTTGCAAAATATTTACACTTTTGAAAAATTAAGACGCATCATTGCTACCAACAGGGTGGCCGAAAAACTTCATTTTCAAAATTCCCTGACACTAAATTCCTGGGCATTAATATTTTAAGACCAAAATTATATTCTTGTAACATTTTTATTATAGAATCTTCTATAAATGGAATTAAATAATTTTATATTCAAATTTATAAATTTTTTATTTATTATTTTCGGGGCTGCCGCCACAGCCTACTTTACTTGAAAAAAGTGAAAAAATGACATATTTAAACCCAAAAAGTGACTAATGTTTATTAATAATATCACTAATGTTAAATGTTAATGATTCATAAGACTTCAAAACAATTCAAGTTAAATTCAAAAGAATTCAAATGAACTGGAAAAATTCCATTGATTTCACTAAAATTTAAGTAAATTTAAGAGGAATTTAAGGGAAATGAAAAGAATGTGATGAAATTCATAAAAATTCAAGGCGAATAAAAAAATGCAAGTGAATTGAAAACAATTCAAAATATGAAAAAATGAATTGAATTCAGTAAGTTTAAAATCAGTTTAGAAAAATTCAAGGGAATTAAAAAAAATCAAGAGAATTCCAAAGAAATCAAATTTTTTTAAAAGAATTCAGGATAAATTAATAATAATTTAGGGTGAATTCCAAATGAATTCAAATGAATTGCAAAAAAATATTTGAATATCTCTTCAAATATGTGAAACCCTATGAAACCCCTGAAATTCTATAAAATCTGGTTATATTTCCCGAAATCCTGGAAAATGTATTAAAATACCTTGACAGCTTTTAAAATCACTTAAAATAATTGAAATCATCAGAAGTCTCACAAAAAACTTTGGAATCTTTTAAAATATCTTATCTGTAAAATCGTTCCATATCTTCCGAAACTCTAGAAAATTCATGACATTTTTTCAAATCATTGAAATCTTTCAAAATCTATTGAAAATCCCTTGGAATCTTTTAAAACCCCCAAAAATATTGCAAATTCTTTGAAATCCCTTCAAATTATAAAAATCAATTAGAAATTCCTTGGAATATTTTAAAATACCCTAAAATATTTCAAATACTTTTAAGCTTTCTAAAGCTCTTGAAAATGTTTTGGAATCTTTTAAAATATCCTAAAAGATGTATTTCAAATCCTTTAAAACATTTTGAAATCTCTTGACATTTTTTGAAGCGCTTGAAAAGTTCTTGAGATTTAGAAAAAAAAATCGAAAATATTTCAATTCCTTTGAAATCCTTTGGAAATTTTTAAAGCTCTTGAAAATTCCTTGGAATTTAAAAAAATACCATAAAACTTAAAAAATTTTTGGATCCCTTCAAATGATTGAAATCAATTGAAAATCCCTTGAAATATAAAAATATATCCTAAAATCTTGCAAATTCTTAAAAATCTTTCAAAATTTTTTGCAATATTTGAAAATCTTTGAAAACCTAAAAAAATTCTCAATTCTTGTGAATAAATTGTTTAAAATCTATTAAAATATTATAAAATCCCGTGAAATTATATGAAATCTGATATATCATGAAATCTTGAAAAATTTATTAAAATACCTTGAGTGACTTTAAAATCCCTTAAAATCATTGACATCCTCGAAAATTTTGTAAAATCCCGTGGAATCTTTTTAAATACCCAAAAAATTTCAAATCCTTGGAAATCTTTCGAATTCCCTTAAAATCTTTTGAAATCCCTTGAATCTTTGTAAAGCTCTTGAAAACTCCATGGATGTTTTAAAAATATCCTAAAATCTTTAAAATTATTTGGAATACATTCAAATGATTAAAATCTCTTCAAAATTCCTTGGAATCTTTTTAAATACCCAAAAAATTTCAAATACTTGGAAATCTTTCGAATTCCCTTAAAATCTTTTGAAATCCCTTGAAACATTGTAAACCTCTTGAAAACTCCATGGATGTTTTAAAAATATCCTAAAATCTTTAAAATTCTTTGGAATACATTCAAATGATTAAAATCTCTTCAAAATTCCTTGGAATCTTTTTAAATATCCTACAATATTTCAAATCCTTTGTAATTTCCTTAAATTGTTGGAATCTATTAAAAATGCCTTGAAATCGTTTAATATACTCTAAAAGATTTCAAAAGAATTCCAGAAGATTGAGAAACAGATATAGACCATGAGTTAATTTATTCAAAGAAAAGTGACTAAAGTGATCTTTTCATTTTAAAAAGTGACTAAAAAGTGTGTCCGCCCTAATTTTTCTTGACAGTTACTTAAAAAAGTGCTTCTTACAAATATTCCCTGAGTTTTGCCATTTTTTTCAAAGTTCCTGACTTTCTCTGCCCAAAAAAAGTATTTTTCTATAATTCGCGAAAAAGTGCCAGTTTTTCCACCTGTTTTTGGTGTAAAAAGTTACCGATTTTTGCTCGATGACGTGGCGCATGCGCAGTCCCGACCTTTCCGGGCAACAGTGACAAAAGTGGACAGATGCAGTGGAAAAAGTAAATGGACAGTGATAAAAGTGAGGCACAGTGGAAAAAGTAAATGTTATTTCGGGTGGGTTCGTGCTGCCTCGGGTGGACTCGTGCATCGTGCGCAGCCAACTTCATTCTATTTTCCGACTATCGTCCCTAACCTAAAAGCAATTTCCTGAAAAGTCTCGAGTTGTGTA